>JAFVLL020040884.1:0-21001 GCA_021397915.2 Tor tambroides
AGCATATGTTAAAGTAGATTCGTCTCTCGTTGTCTTAGAGAGAATATGCGCCGTTAATGCAGCGTTAGCCGTCAGTTTTTTTTTACTTTCACTTTCGCAATAGTGAATTCCGTCTTGTGCAAACTTTGCACGTTGCTTTCTTGAGTTGCTTGATCCCTCCCCCATAATATCAATTGTTTATAGGCCACATATTAGGCACTTTATTTAAAGGTTTTTAATGTTTATTTTTCAATGTTAATGAGAGTGATACCTAGAGTTAAAAAACAGGAAAATCATTTGTAAATCCTTGGGGGAGCTGTGCCAGGGCTAAGCAAGTTTCTGATGGGGCTATAGCCCCGTCAAGCCCCACCCTAGCGCCGCCACTGCAGATTGATCTTCTCTTCTGGATTCTTTTGAGGGAAATCCAGCCTTTACGCTGCGCGTCTTCTTGCAGAAACGAACAGTAGCCGCGATGAAGGATCTTCTCACTCTTTGTTTGTGTTGGGCGTCTCCATGCGCGCATTTCTCACGTGGTTATTTACATATGAACGGCGCGTGCCGCGAGGGGGCGGTATCTCATTAGAAATAATGAGGTAGACGGGAAAGACTGAACATCGTGTTGATTTCATACGGATTACTTCATCACAGAATATTTGTTTTCAATATGACTTACTTCATTTAAAAGGAGACACTTGAAGCTTTCTATAGATATGACTCTCATGTCTCTGTGTTGAGTATTTGCTGAGTTACAGTTCATTTTAGTGACGCGTTTCTAAATGCAGTTCGCGGAGACGGAGAAGACAGAGCACACCCTGTTTGATTTCTTTATTTTATAAAATTACAAAGTTGTGTTGTTATTATGAGTGTATACAAATAAAAGTAGATGCTTTACAGATTCGATTGATGTATTACTCTTATCTGTACGATTAAAACTCACAGAGTACTTTAAGTTCCTTTTAGGGGCTTTCAAAAAAATGCACCAAAACGCGCCGACGCGTTTGTCGACCCCAGAGGGTTAAGTCACTTCCGAGTTGGTTTCACAAGAGAGACCGGAAGGTTGCCGCTTGGTTGGAAACTGCAGTGATATGTACTTACTGGTACGTATTTCGCATCTTGCGAAAAGTTCATTTTCGTCATGAGATCAGGTAGCGAGGGTGAGAAAATGACAAAAATGTTCATTTTTGAGTGAACTATCCCTTTAAGAATGTTTTTATCTTTTTTCTTAAGGTTGTTCTAAAGATAAAGGAAGAATTAGAATTCCTAAAAAGAATGTTTTAAAAATCTCAGAATTTTAAGTTTGGATAACTGTTAGGATGAAGTTAAAATAACTTGTCTTAACTCCCTAAAGGTAAGATGTTTATTGGGTTGTTTCAAATACAATATTAAGCATTACAACATAACACTGGGTAAATATAATACATTTTACTCATAGTATAGATGTGCATGAGTACTTCTAAGTAACACCAATGATCTATAATGTAAACAAAGATAGATCATGATTAAGCATGATGTGACCTTTTGCTGAATTAAGTAACACCTCTACAAAAATGACTCATATAGGTACCTCAAAAACGTGATGCTGAAAGCTAAATTCCTGTCAAGTCAGTCACAACGGAAACATTTTGAGTGCTGTAGGCAGTGCAAAAAACATCCTTTAATATGATCTTCTAGAATTGATCAGCGACTCCATTCAGAAAAAAAGCACCATACAATCAGACAACTACAAACTTTGTAATTTTCTTATTAAGAAAAAAAAAGATGTCCCTTAATTAACTGTTATTTTATTTGACTGAATCAGTGAAAAACAGTCAATTTAAAATGGGTACACTGTGGTGGTGGTGGTGGTGGTGGTGTAATGAAAGGTATGTACTCTAAGTACACATTATAATAACTTTTATTAACAGCCCAAACCATGCAAATGCATTACAGATCACTAACTTATGTACAAATACATGAAACATATAGTTTACCCAAAAAATGAAAATTCTATCATCATTTACTTGCACTCATGTTGTTCCGTATGACTTTCTTTCTACTGCGAAACACAAAAAAAGTAGATATTTTGAAAAATGTTGGGTTGCCATTGACTTCCATTGTGTGGACAAAAAACACTGAGCCATTTCTCAAAATATCAAATATCATCTTTCATTTTCAACAGAAGAATGTAAGTCATAGAGGGTTTATAGTTTTTGAATTTTCATTTTTGCGTGAACTATGCTTTAATGGGTTAATGTTATTCTAAAAGTTTTAAAGTATTTCATATGAAAGAGAGAGAGACCGAAAGACATGCAGTTCCATCTGCTTTTCTGAAACATGTAACTATAGAGGTTAATAGGGGTCTTCCAGAATAGGGTCTTCTTTCCAAATACCTAGGAATGTGGCTGTAAAACACATCAAAATCTTCAACATATGGTTAAAACTTCATGATTGCAGCAACCAATAAAATCCCAGAGATGTTTTGATTGGTCCACCACAGCTAAAATGCTTTCCATAAACAATAGTACTCATATTCTGACCAGCCTGGCATCATGCAGAGACCTAAATGTATGTTTACCTACAATTGGACATCTCATTTGGACACACTTCCTATATCATTCTGTTTCAAAAACATATTTCAAGTTCAAAAACAGTTGTGTAACTACAGGAGATATTCTTATTTTCCCTAACTTATTGACACTGAATGTTTACTGAAAGGGAATTGTGTAACGGGGAAGTCATGATAAATACGACTGTAGACAGACTGACAGAAAGAAAGAGGTTACACAAACTGTTCCTCATTCATTCTCTCCACCCCCACCACTTCCTGGAACTCCATCATTGTGTGTGCTAAAAAGAGTGTAGCGTTTAGCGCAAAACCAGAGAGTGGTTTAGAGAACGTGTGGTGAGAGAATGAGCGAGCTTTGGAGAGCGTATGAGGGGAATAACTCGCTGTGAAATGAACAGACTGTACGCTCTTCCACAAGTCAGTAAATCATTCACAAACCACCTTCAGAAGACTTTGTTGTACTCAAATCATCATGAAATAGAAGAGGACAAAACAAAAGAACTAGACAGAAAGTGATGAAGTGTCTGACTAGATCCTAGAAATGTTCAAAATGCTGTTGCCTCAGGAACTGTCAGCAATGAAAAACTGATTTTTTTTCTGACTTAATTCTCTCAAAATACAGTACAGAGTACTGTTTCAAGTTTTAAGGACACTTAAAAGGAATATTCTGGGTTCAAAACAAGCTAAGCTCTATCACCACACATAATTTGTGATGTACTGTTGATTACCAGAGATACTAACCTTGACTTGGGCCTCAGTTTGTAAAAAAAGTTCCCAGTAATGCACTTACAGTGGAAGTTTATGGGGCAATTATTTCTGGAGGGTTTAAAAGCCGAAATGCACATTTTTGTGTGATTTTAAAATGCTGGTTATGAATTTTTCAACAGATTTCATGTGGGGGTTTTTTTCCCCCCTTATGTAAACAGTCCATTTGTGGTATCCTATAATGAATTTAAAAGAAAAAAAGAATAATAAAGAACTGTAATGAGACAATGTAGGCTATTTTGAATTGTTGTGTGTCTATAATACAAAATTGGGTTTAGTTAAAATCAAATTTAGCCTAAATTAGTTAAATAAATATTCACAATTAATCACATATATTACTAACATTTCTTGAGACCTCAATCAGGCAGATTAAAGCATTTAACAGTCATCACCAAAGTGCCTAATACAGTTTTAATAAGTTATGTTAAGTTAAAAGACAAATCTCTTGACATTAAAAAAAATGTCAAATCTTATACATATTAAAAATGCTCTCAGTTTGATGAATTTGATTTTCTTTAGTTACTTTTTTGTGACAAAAGACTATTTAACTCAAGCAACTGAAATCATATTAGTATAAGACCTCTTAAAGGGAAAGGGAAGTGGTGTGAGGCCAAGTATGGTGACCCATACTCGGAATTTGTCCTCTGCATTTAACCCATCCAAGTGCATGCACACAGTAGTGAACACACACCCGGAGCAGTGGGCAGCCAATGCTGCGGCGCCCGGGGAGCAGTTTGGGGGTTCAGTGCCTTGCTCAAGGGTCTCACCTCAGTCGTGGTATTGAGGGTAGAGAGAGTGCTGGTTATTCACTCCCCCCACCTACAATCCCTGCCGGACCTGAGACTCGAACCCACGACCTTCGGGTTACAAGTCCAACTCTCTATCCATTAGGCCACGGCTGTAAATAAAGAAATGTAATCAGCATTTGCACGGTATTAACTGCTCCAATTCTACTATACCAGAAAACAAAACACAACATCCCATATCCTGCAGCATGAATTCATGCACACACACACAAATCATTTAACAAAATGTTGAAAAATTATCTACTGATCTGACCAGATGAGCCATTGACAGTTTAAATCCAGCAGTTATTGCATTTTATTTTTCCGCTCATCCCAAAAAATTGCCTCTGCCAAAAATAAAGTGATTTTTTCAGGTCATCCAGCCACTCTGTGAATTGAAGAAATGAGAACAGACTGATCAAATACACAGATGTGCGTAATGAGGCAGACACCACACACTGAAGCTGTCAAATTCACTCTCAAATTCCCCAAAAACCACCGCCATCAAACACATGCAGACCTTGATCACTTGCATTCAATTACAGAACTGGAAGGTTTTCATGTTGAGTTGTGCCAAATGACTGCAAACACTACAAAAGAAAACATAGAGCGCTTCCTCAAAGTTAAGATTGGATGTTCTCACTAACATTCATTTTGATGGTGGTTATTATGTACTGTATTTTATTTCACGTTCCTACTAAATTGGACACTTGGAAGATTTTTGTTCTTGTAGGCCAAACCCCTAAAATGCAGAAAAACTGTTATTTTGTGCGGCAGGATATGAGGTCATCTGCAAATTGGTTTCATTTCGCTTTGCCATCTCAGAAAACTGAGCCATTGATGATTCTAGCAGTCATGGTCATGTGCATTATATTAAAGCGCTGTTGCTATGAAAAGTGATTTTAACCAAATCATAAAATGATCATAAAATGAATATTTTTAGAAATATCAGAAATCAGTGCCAGACTACCAGCCTTGGATATTTTCACATCTCAAGGCTGGATGAATTTTGCAGAAACTAAATAAAATTATATCGCTTTCTTGTTTACAGAGAGAACATAAATGGCAGATTTCCTTCATTGTTTAGCTACTGAATTGAATAATGAATTAACTAATTCAATAGAAAATCTGATTCAGCATTTCACATTAACAACGCCCTTTTAAAAAAAAAGATTATACAGTTCGCCAATATATATTTTTTATATTCTGCCAAAACCAGATGTCAGTTAGGATAAGTTTATGCAAGAGGGATTTTTGCCTGAGGTAGAGGGTCATCTTAATCCAGTAATGGGACAAGATGGGCCACTTTCATGATTTTCAGTGTTGTGCAATAACAACTAAATTAGCAAATGCTTCCATTTAGTTCCCCTAATAACGGATGATGCATCATTATCATCACCATCATGAAAATACTAACCTTATCTCTAAATAAGGTTCAAATTTAGCAGTAAATGCTAGGTATTCTTAGATTGGATATCTTCCCTTTCTTCCCTGTCTTTGTTTTTAATAATCCAAGCAAAATTGACAGTTCTTGACAGCCAGGGATCACCATACACTGTATGGACAAAAAACTTGATTAAAAAAAACAGACATTATTTGACATTTTGTTTAATAATTCTGTATTGACATGCTGTATTTTTTAATGTTTTTAAAATGCTCACCAAGGCTGCATTTATTTGGGGAAAAAAACAGTAATATTGTGATTTTTTTGTTTGTTTGTTTGTTTTAAAAAATGCTCTGGTTTAATATAATTTAAAATGTAATTTATTCATGTGATAGCAAACCTGAATTTTGACATTACTCAAGTCTTCAGTTTCATGTGATCGTTTCACATGATCCATTTTTTTCTAATATGCTGATTTCATGCTTAAAAACCATTTCTTATTATTTTCAATGTTGAGAACAGTTGTGCTGCTTAATATTGTTGTGGAAACTGTGATATATTATTTTCAGGATTCTGTGATGAAAAATTTTTTTTATTTAAAATAGAAATCCTTTGTAACATTATAAATATATAATATCATATCACTTTTGATCTATTTAATACACCCTTGCATAATACAAAAAAAAAAAATACCGACCCCTGATGTTTAAATGGTAGTGTGGCAGTGTAACACCTGTTAAAAAAAAGTAAATTAATTAATTAAAAATAATAATAATTCTTGATCAAACTGACCAAATGTGAATTTGTGCCACAGCATTTAACAAAAATACTTTATTGCTTACAATAATCATGCAGTTTCATATTCTGAGTGAAATTATAGTTTAATACAAAACATAAATAATAGTTTTAGGTTTTATTTTTGGAATTTCCACTTCCAAATCCACTTAGAAATCTGAGAGGGAATATTCTGTCACAGTCTGAATGGTCATAATGCTTCTGAGAACCTGAGAGAAATTTAAAGTACATTTTTTCCCCTTCAAAACAATACCTAAACGTAACTATTATCTCCTTTTTATTGTAGCCATTCATAAATTTAATATACCTTTTAAGGCAGCCATTCACAAATATTTGCCATCTGAAAAGTGTGGCTAATCCTCTTATTTCACAGATAACACAGGACACATCTAAAGAACATCTGACTCACTGGCTGTCACCGGCACCCTCATTAGCAGTGATGAGTAATACACTCCAAAGGTCTATACTGAGGGTACCCGTTACCATCCATCAGCGAGAACGATCAGTATTTTCAGGCATGTCTCTGGCTGTGACCGGAGTGTCATTGCTCGGTGAATTCAGACTGTGAAGAAACACCAGGGCTCAAGGTTCTGTTTGTTCGCAGAATAAAGGCCCCCAGCTTGCACAAGCCTTAGTTCTAACTAGGGCAAAGGCTAGAGCAAAGTTTCTCTCCCAAAAACATTGGTATTTTACAAAGTCTAAATCAGTTTTGCATCAAAAACCACATTATTCAAAAGTACAGTAAAGACATTTATAGTGGTACAAAATAACAGTATTTTAAACAAATGCTGTTCCTCTGAACATTCTATTAATTAAATAATCATGAAAAAATGAATTAAGCAGCACAACTGTTTTCAACATTGATATTAATAATAAATATTTCTTGAGCACCAAATCAGCATATTTACTTTTACATTTATGCATTTGGCAGGCGCGCTTATCCAAAGCAACTTAATTGCATTTAAAGTGAACTTTTTTCTTAAGGATCACGTGACTCTGAACACTACTAATGGTTTTGTTAAACTGTATAATGTTTCACAATATTACTGTTTTTACTGTATTTTTGATCAAATGAATGCATCTTTAGTGAGCCTATATAAGAGATGTCTTTCAAAAATATTAAAAAGCTAGGTTCTGAAAATTGGTTGTACTTTGTAGCTACAATATAGTGTTGTTGCATAGATGTGAACTAGCCAGCTAGTGTTTAACGTGGACTATTTTAAACTTACCCCATTCTCCCAACTAAGAAACCTCAAACTGCAGGGAATGTGAAGTCGAAAACAGAAAGTGACAAGGCTTGTGCCTAAACAAGATCCAAACCACAATAGCAAATATGAATCATGGGGATTCCTCAAACAGATTCAGAAGAATCTGCCGAAGCACAAATGGCATAAAAGAAAAATGTACATTTTTGTGCAATGCTATGTTTCAACCACAAATGGCAACAGAGAGGCAAACGTTTCATAGCATAGCTTTAAAATGAAACACTGAAATGTATTAATATTATCATGAATTGCACAGACACAACAACATGTAAAATAATGAGTTACCTGCCTAAACTAAATAAAATTTAAAAAAGGTCAAATATTGTTTTAGTATTAGTCATATTTCTAAATGATAATTTTGCAAAAAACATTAACAAACATCAACAAAGATATCAAAAGCATTTTATCAAATGTTAGTGTATGTATTTGTTTTGCTCTCCTAACTATCCATAATTGTTAGGTTAGTTAAATGTGACCCTGGACCACAAAATCAGTCTTAAGTCGCTGGGGTATATTTGTAGCAATAGCCAAAAATACATTGTATGGGTCAAAATTATCCATTTTTCTTTTATGCCAAAAATCATTAGGATATTAAGTAAAGATCATGTTCCATGAAGACATTTTGAAAATTTCCTACTGTAATTATATCAAAACTTAAATTTTGATTAGTAATATGCATTGCTAAGAACTTCATTTGACAATTTTAAAGGTGATTTTCTCAATATTTAGATTTTTTTGCACCCTCAGATTTCAGATTTTCAAATAGTTGTATCTCGGCCAAATATTGTCTTATCCTAACAAATCATACATCAATGGAAAGATTATTTATTCAGCTTTCAGATGATGTATAAATCGCAATTTCAAAAAATTGACACTTAAAGGGATAGTTCACTTTGAAATTAAAATTTGGTATCTATCAGCTTACCCCAAGGGCATCCAAGATGTAGGTGTCTTTTTTTCTTCAGTAGATCCAATTTTGATATTTTTAGGTCAAACCGTTCTAGTCTGTCAGTCATATAATGGCAGGTATAGGTCACTGTCTCTATAAGAGGGAAAAAGAACATGCACAGAGAAATCCAAATTAAACAATTCCCCGTCGTAACTACACATTGATGGCCTAAGACACGAAACGAGCGGTTTGTGTGAGAAAACGAACAGTATTTATATCGTTTTTTACCAGAGGTAAAAAACGATATAAATACTGTTCGTTTTCTCACAAAAAAAGACACCTACATCTTGGATGCCCTTGGGGTAAGCTGATAGATATCAAATTTTAATTTCAAAATGAACTATCCCTTTAAGACTGGTTTTGTGGTCCAGGGTCACAAATATTATTGTTTATATTTAGCATTGTTTGTGTTGAAATCTATATTTGGGTCACAATACAGTAAGTTGAGAACCACTAATTTGAGGTAATGGTAAAAATTTAGGGTATAAGAACAATTTGAAACGTTCAATTTCAAACGTCTTTAGAAAGTACTATATCTTCCAAAAAGTGTGGAAATGAATGTATACATTTCAAAAAGTGGTCAGTGATAGCGTTCAGACTCTGGAAAAAAATAAATAAAAATAAAAAATAAATAAATAAATATATATATATATATATATATATATATATATTTATTTATTTTTTTATTTATTTTTCTTTTTTTTTTTTCTTCTTGAGGATGGAAAATAAGAAAAAAATTAGACTGATGTTTTTGAATAACTATTACCACAGTGCTCATTCTAAAAAGGAAACCCTTTGTCAAACTTCATAAAAAATTGAGTTCAACCGTGCAAGAGTGTAGTAAACCAATCAGTAATGACAGTGTTCCCTCCCATTAAATATGAGCCCAGTTCAAAAGCCAACATCGCCCTCTTTGAACCCCAAGAGTCATGAATGTTGTGGCCTCCTGTCATCCACGTACTGATGGAGTGTGGAGAGCAGTATAAACTCTGGTTTCCCCTGTGGAATCCCCCGCATACATCACAGGCCAGAAACAACAAACAGCTGACCCTGAGGTGGTTAAATCCACTCTGCTGTTATCAGAGGATATAAACATCTCAACCTCATTCTGGGACTGAAAAACCAGTTGATGGGCCCAAAACGGAAAGAGGGGAGTGGGATGATGGACAGAGTGAATTAGGAGACAAAAACAACAAGCCAAACCCAAATAAAGAGGAGGGAACTGCAATTGTTCTACTCATTGCTTCATATGAGAATGTTCTGGAAATGAGAAACTAACTGTTATTGGAGAGAAACGTACAGATTTGAGGTTTGTGGAAATACAGTTTGGACGCACGACAACCTTTGCCAGGAATGGACTGGGTCCATTACAGAGACGGGAAATGTTTTGGGAAATGACGGGAGCACATTTTGTGTATCAGTAAATGCTTGACTGGCGCTGCTACACATTCCATAATGGCTATTTTCAGTTTAAACAGCAGTTAAATTTGTGGGAACATAAAAACACATAAACACTATTACTTTCATTCTATTTTTTTTCTAATTGACCAAACTTTTAACTCAACTGAGTCTGCAAACAGTAATCCAGGTTGTACCAATATTAAGGACTCAGCAATGGATTCAGGGTTTTTTTTTCCACTGACACACTAGTTTAGACTGTATATTTTTTCCTCTGATGCAGTTATTATGCCAATATTTGCTGCAAAAGAAAAATAAATAAATAAATAAAAATGATAATAATAATTAAATCAATCAATTTAGATGTTCTATCATTTTTTTTGTATTTATATTATTTATAAACTATAATTTAGAATTGTTCACAAAATAATAATAATAATAATAATATAATTTTTCCAGCTGAAAACACACATAATTGCAAAAATCTGTTGCAAAGAATCATGGAAAGGCAGTTGTAACATGGCAAACAATCCATTTATCAAATAAATGCTGTTCTTTTGAACTTTCTGATCATCAAAGAATCTTAAAAAAAATGTACAGTTTCCACAAAAACTTTATGCACAACTTTTTTTCAACTGTGATCATAAGAAATGTTACTTAAAAATTAAATAAACATATTAGAAAGCATTCATAAGGCTCATGTGACACTGAAGACTGGAGCAATGGCCGCTAAAAATTTCATCTTTGGAATAAATTACATTTTAAAATATATTAAAACAGAATTGAATTATAAAGTCAATTTTTTAAATCCTAATATTTCACAATATTACTGTGTACGCTATCAACTAACTTAAGATTTAGTGACAACACAGCATGTGCAAGTTCCATCAACTGGCCCAAAACTGTCATCCTTATTGTTATGACCTGGATATCACCTAAACATTTTGGTGATTCATTACGATAATCTGAACACAGCCTCAAAACTTCCTGTCATTCATTAGAGAGCTATGTATCCAAAACGGTGTTTATGATCTCATGCTGTTAAATAACAGGAAATAATCAAGGTTAAGATGCCCATAAATACAGTGTACAGTAGATGTGGTGTGTTATTCCAGTTCCCTGTCCTTTGCTTGCTGGTATGAAGCAGCTATTCTGGGTGCCACAAGGTTTTATCACAGCTCAATGCATTATTTATAAGGCAGAAGCTTGGCCCCTGGAGCAGGAGAAATGAATGGTTATGACAGGGTAAACCCCACAAGATGCCAGCCACTGTGCATTGCAGGCATTAGTTGAGGCCAGCTTTTCAAAGTTGCTGATGGCCAACTCTCTGCTGTTTCTGGGAAACAATATGATACCTCATCTTGGACATTTGATGGTTTTTTATGACAATGCATTATTTATTTGTCAATAACAGATGTTAATATACACAAAAAAATGCCTTTCTGATGGAATATCTATATTGCAGAAACAATCCAAGGATTCTGCAAAGCAGGAGGTTCATTTACAATTAAAGAGATAGTTCACCCAGAAATGAAAATTCTGTCATGTCGTTCCAAACCTGTATAATTTACATTTTTGTGTGGAGGACTAAAGATATTTTTTTAAAAAGTCTTTTTTGTCCATACAATGAAAGTCAGTGGGGTTCAGAATGACACTGGACCCCACTGACTTTCATTGTAAGGATGAAAACAATTCCTCATGACATCCTCTGTTGTGTTCCACGGAAGAAAGTAAGTTATACACAACACGAGGGTGAGTAAATAGTGAAAAATGGATGTGAATTTTTAACAAGACGACATTTCAACACAATGACAATCTGGCCAACAGCGGACTCTTATAAATGGCCTATATATAAACTTTCAAATCCTAACTTATATTCTTCCCACACGCAATTATATCCCTCACTGCTTCCATATTTATATTTATTTGGCAGTTAATTTTTCTCGAGCAGCTTTAACGGCATACTGAACCACATGTACAAGTCATGGTGTAATTTATCTTTTAAAATAAAATTAATCTCCATAAAAAAGCTGGCGATGGCTATAATGAACAGATGCTAAACATTCATTGGAGATAATAAATGTGATTCATAGTTTAAAAAAGGTTCTGCTACTATCGCTTTAAGCTTTGGCTTTTATTCTTTTCACCACATCTAATCTCCATGCCAATCGAACGGGTTTGAAATGCAGCTCCGGTCCTTTTTTAAACTAAGAATGGAATTAATTGGACTGATTTAAGTAATAGATTTCATGTTTCATAATGAACCTTGCCCTCACTTTAAAAGAATCGCATTTAAAGTTGCATTTCAAAGCTCTTTATGAAATTCAGTGGAGTAGGCCTGCTTTCAGAAGCAGAGCTCAGACGTTTATTCACACAACTGTGTTTTTCTTCTCAGACTACAGATGATGCTGAGGCTGATGATGATGAGGATACTTTCCAAGGTTATTTCTGGGGAAATATAAAAGCCATAACCACAGACACCATCTGTTGTATTACAAAGAGATCAAAAGCAGTGGGAGGAAGGAATCAAAAGAAAGAAAAAAATAAAAACAGAGAAAGAGACTCATATGGGCATTGCTGGGATTAATAGGAGACTGAAAGTAGAACAAACACAGTCTGTGTTATGATGTCTTCACTGGTGGTCTCGTCTCCTTCGCTCCGGTGGGGTTGAATACGTTCTAATTCTGAATGCGACTGAATGCTACTGACATTGGCAAAGTGGGGAATTCAATTAGGCTTTTTGACATCATGCCTGTGAACTCCATTAGACCTGTCTCTTCATGACAATTCATATCTTCTGCCCTACTGCTCATTTTCAAGTTTAGCGACAGCAGTTACATAAGGTAGGAAGTCTCACTTGAGGTAGTAACGTGAGAAAAGAGACCCTTTGGCTAGTGGCATAAGGTCAGGCCCACACTGCAGCTTGTTTAGTGGGCAAGCTCCACCCACTTAAGGCCAATTCACATCAAACATATGCCAACAAACAAGTTGGCCGTTGGATTTAGAATTTTATGAAAAATAACTGTCATGTTCACACTGCCCCAACAGACACCAAAAAAAAAAAAAAGCTGACTAAACATGCTCAGCTGGGTGAAAACAAACTCCGACCAATGGCAACAGATGCCAACAGGGTTAACACAAACTGAGCCAACAACATTTGTTTGTGCGGTTTGAATTGGCCTTTAGACAGGAAGACACAGTTTCACCAATATGTAAAACAACTAAACCCCAGTTTTGTTTTGTTTTTACATGATGTTTAAGGCTATGTGTATTTTAAAGTGTATTGGAAGTTGTGTAAATCAGCCAATCAGATTTGAGCTTGTCATAATCGTGATCTCCAGTCATCTCCAGTTGTGTGTGTGCAATGGTACCAGAAGATATTAGAAATTTCATTTTGGATGTTAATTTCTATTTTGTGACATTTACAATCATTTTAAACTTTTACAACACTAATAATTTAATATTACTGTTAACTCTCTGGTTAAATGTTCCTGAAAAAAAAAAAACAGTCACCCTTGTACTGTTCGCGTTAAAAAAATGACTGCTTTGGAAATGAATTCCTTCTAGCCAAAATGTTTTTGTTTTTTTTTTGTTTTTTTTACTTCGCCCAAACAAGATCTTACTGAAAGCTACTTTTTTGAGATATCAGCCTCAAATTTGCCACACAACTTGTTTGATTTTCTCACAGTTTTAAAGT
This sequence comes from Tor tambroides, assembly GCA_021397915.2. NCBI lineage: Eukaryota > Metazoa > Chordata > Actinopteri > Cypriniformes > Cyprinidae > Tor > Tor tambroides. The sequence continues at coordinate 13,563 of JAFVLL020040884.1, forward strand.
AAAGCATGTTTTGGAAAATATGTATTTAATATCAAATTTAAAAACAGTATTTTTGTGCTTGATAATTACTATTTGATAATAATAAACTTAAATATCTATAACCGTTTTTTTTTCACCTCAGTGATAATCTGCCAAGTGTCTTCTTTAAAAAGTGTCCAAACCTCCAAGTCAAAATGTCCAAAGTCTGTATCCAAAGCATTAATTTGGAAATTTCAATTTCATGTCTATGCTCAAAAAGTGGTTAACTGGTAATAAACACATCATAACTATTCTATAAATATAATTTTGTACAATAAATCTCATAATATTACAAAATATTAAACAAAAAAAATTAGCGAATTAAAATATATTAAATTCATTTAATTAAAAAAATTTATTAAAAAATTAAATAAATAAATAGGTCATTTTTGACCACCACACGAATAACACCAGAGGGTTAAATGTAATCTCAAAATGAATATCCATTTTTCTTAGTGTACATTATAAACCCTAAAGGGCTGTTCACAACAATGATGATAACTATAGTGATCGTAAAATTTTAATAATTCCAAATCCACACCACAACTATAACAGAGGATTCTCTTGTACTGTTTATTACTGATTTTAGCTTTTAATGTATTAGTTTTAATTCAATTAGCCAAAACAGTATAGAATTTTAATATTGGTCATTTATCATCTATCAACCATGACATAAAAATAATAATTATCAGCTTAGTGGTATTTAAACCTAAATTTTAATACATTTTAAAATTTAATAGACTGCAGAAATTATTACTCAAGTTTCCCATGTGCTTAATTTGAAAATAAATCATCTAATTTTACCATAGGCCCCCATTCTTGCTAGATCAGGATGTAAAAGTATATGTTCTACTGCTTCAGGCAGCCAAGCCATGGACACATTTAATGAACTAGCTCTTTTCTCAGGCCTGTTCCAACTTTGCCACTGTGGGGGAGGATGACACTGGATGTGCAATTACTGCAGACAGGACCAGCTACACCCAGTCCAGCACAACACACCAGAGGACAACATTGTGACACAGTGCAGTGCATACAGCACAAAGGAATGCTGTGTAATGCATCAACGCTAATTAAAACAGAATGGGTCGTGACACGGCGTAACCCCAGGAAACATCCTACACAACAACACAACAACACGGTTGCAGGATTGACTGCCTAACTATAGTGGTACAGGCACCGTGATTCATAACTCTGTGACTGTCAGTTTTTGGCAAGACATTGCAAGTGTGTTGTCATTTACAATGTACAATCCAGTGACAGCAACGGAGGCTTAGAGACAGGTGAACAGAATCACCAATATTCCATTTACCACAATTTACACAAAAAGAAAAAGACATTTGTTTTGTAAAAGTGCTGTACTGTATGAGAAACTTGACTTTTTTAAAATTGTTTTGAAAAAACTGTGAGCAGTGCTTTTCCATGTAAAACTTGCCACCGTGCCGCTGAAGAGTTGTGGGCAGTTGTCAGGGCATTGCTGTGTGGTGTTTAGGGGATTTGTTGGTGTTGCTTACTGACCCAAGTAAGTCGCTTACTTCACCCAGATGTCTCCTTTAATGTCAAAGTCAATGGGATTTTTTTTTTTTTCAAATGTTTTATCGTCTGGCAGGTGAAAATTCACACATAACCACACACACACACAACTGCATGAATAGCCACAAAATTTAAGGTATAATCCTTGTTTGTGGCATAAACTCAGCAGGTATTTATATGGGTCAATGACAAATAGGATCTTTTGTATGTGCTAAGTTCTTAAAAAAAATTTATTCATGTTGAATTTCATATGGTTTTTAATTGTTTGTGTTTTTACCTGTTTTACCAGTTTTGTGTTTTTAAATGCAATCCTTTTAAAACGTCATGTGGTGTAACTATTAAGAAAAAGGAAGAAAATTTTTTTCTTAAATTATAAAAACAAGTGAGCCTACACGTTAATCATTATTTTCAAAAAGTTGTACATATTTTTACTAACACCAATATTAATAATTCATTGCACCACATGACATTTTACAACCTGAACTAACCTTGTCTTGTCATAAAAAGTCCAATGATCTGACATTTTAAGAGACTTACTGACCTTTACACACAGTCATGAGAATCTGCATGGGTCTATGATATAATTTCCTTTTTTTTCTGCATTATAGCAACATATGACAAATGTTGCAACATATGCACACTTTGACAAACAGTTGCACCACCCTGACATTTTGACTTTATGCTAAATTGTAAAAAAAAAAAAAAAAAAATTGTTTTAAATAAAATAAAAATAATAAAGTAAATAATAAAAAAATAATAATTACAAATTTCTAAATTTAATAGAATTTTAATAATAATTAAATATATATAAATAATAATAGATCTAGACAAAAAAATTACGATATGTCTTTTTCTTCATTTAAATGAACACTAAGTGTACATGCCTTCCATGAGTCCCAAATACTGTTAACCAATAACTAGGTTCTTTAGTGGGAAACTCATTCATTCTTGGTTAGCTGTCAATTGTCCGATATGACTTACAACACACTTATCCCCTAAGTGTCTTGTTAAAGGGCACAATGTGATATGTGTCACGGTGCACACACGAGGAGGATACAGGAACATGCAGACGAGGATATACTTCAAAATAATAGTCTTTAATGACGACAAAGGCAGGGCAAGACAAGGCAAGGCAGACACACAGGAACACCAGGGAGTAACAAGTAGACCAGACGACACAAAACTCAACAGGCAGGAACTTAAATACACAGGTTAATGATACAAACACAGCTGAACAGAATAAACTAATAATCACATTAAACAAGGACAGGAAACAAACCAAATATGGACACAAGAGGCGGGAAAACATGACACACACGACAGAGGACTGACAATATGTGTATAATGTCAGATGTTTCTCTTTTAGCAATTCATTTTTTAAATGAGAAATCAGTGAGTATAAGCTGCTCATAGTGTGGGCAGCAACACAATGTGTGTGGGAGAGTTTTTTTTAATACCAAGTAAAAATGTTTCCCCTGCAGTCAGGCATTAGGCAGACATGTGGACACAAAACCTGTCACACTATCATTATGGCTGCCTTCAATCACAGCGACCCACGCTCACACACACAAACACAAAAACCGTCACTTGTAGCTCTCAGCCCTCTCTCTCTCTGTCAAACACACACATACACACACTCAGGGGCCCTAATCAACGTCATCAGAGGTCTCCGCTTCTGCAGATGGTGGAAATCAAAACTCAACAGGCTGAGCGAAAACACACCAGGTCAGTGACAGACAGGAAGCTAAAACCACCTACACAAACCAACATTCACCATAAATATGGCTTATAAATAGGTTGGAGGAAACCTAGAACAAACTTTTCTATATTTAAAAGACACAAGGTGTCATTTCTACAATCTTGAGATTAGATTAAATCAAATCAAATTTTTTCATAAAGCACAACAAAAACAACAGTGCTGTACAAACCATACTAAAATAGACACCAAAAACATAAAAAGTGTGTATGCATTTATATAGGCCTGCAACACAATTAAGGGTTCAATAATAAGTGGTTCAATCTTATAAGCCTAGGTAAAAAGACAGGTTTTTAACTTAGATTTAAATTCAGATTCAGATTGAAATAATTTGAGGGAATCCGGAAGACTATTCCACAGTTTGGACCCAAAAATTGAAAAAGCATGGTCACCCCTCAACTTTAGTCTGGATCTTGGGACCATCAATAATCTTTGCTCAGATGACTTCAGAAATCTAACAGATGTATATGGATTCAAAAGGTCAGAGAGCGATAGGTGTTGATCCGGTCAGAGCTTTAAGAAGTAAAATTTTAAAATCAATTTTGTAACGGACCCGCGGCAATTTCAAAGGATATCATATAGGGGAGATATGATCAAATTTCCAGGTGCCAGTCAGAAGTCTTGCAGCATTTTGAGCCATCTGAAGACAACTGATATTAGACCGACGTATTCCAATATGAAGATCAAAATAAATGCATGTATCACTCTCTCTTATTCTTAAATAGCAAATAGCAATCTTAATTGAAAAAAAACAACAACTGGATTTGACTACAGCATTTATCTGTATATCAAATTTGAGTGCAGAATCAAAAATAACACCCAAGTCTTTCACAGAAGGTTGAACATACGAGACCAAATCTCTCAAGTCACAATCAGAGCTGCCTGAAGGCCCAAACACAATAATCTCTGTTTTGCTCTCATTAAGATCTTAAAAAAAAAAAAAAAAAGTAAGAAATCCATTACTTGATATCAGACAGACAGGCTTAGGGCTTTTTTTGTCATTGTGCTTCAATGGCAAATAAATTGAAGTCAACATGAAATGAAAATTGACCCTATTTACTTGCATGGTACACATTCCCGGGCTTATTGTGAACGACTCATTGGTGCATGACGTTCTAAAGGAAAAAAAGTTTGTTTTTGTAATCTTTCTTCAAAATATATTTATTAAAAAAATGCCCTTCCTAACTTGACTTTCCCTGTCGGCTGTCTTCACGAAACCCTCCTACTTTTCACCCCCTCTCCTCCTACCACCCTCTATGTAATGGTATGTAATGCCCACTTTTCACATTCCAAGCAATTCCCTATGGATAAAACCAAGCCCCGGTTAACATGTTTTTCTCGTTATATATTCACCTAAACATATGTAACATTATTAAAGTTAAATATTATTTCATATTGACTTTAAATTCCTTTTATATAAATCAGCTACACTATTAAGATTTTAAAAATAGTAACAATAATAACAATACTTCTGTTCAGCAAGAATGCATTCAGTTTCTCAGAAGTGACAATAATCTTACAACAGATTCAAATAAATGCTGTTCTTTTGAACTTTCTATTCATCAAAGAATGCTCGGAAAAACTAATGCATCACAGTTTCCACAAAAATATGAAACTGTTTTCTACACCGACAATAAAAAGAAAGGGTTGAGCACCAAAATCAGCATATTAGACACTCAAGACTGGAGTAATGGCTGCTGAAAATTCAGCTTTGTCTTCAAAGGAATAAATTACATTTTAAAATATATTGAAATAGAAAACAGTTATTTTAAATTGGAATAGTATTTCACAATATTACTGTTTTTAACTGTCAAATGCACCTTTGTTAGCATAAGAGACTTCTTTAAAAAAAATAATAATAATATTCAAAAAAATCTTACTGAGCCCAAACTTTTGAACAGTAGTGTAGACAGTGAACTAATATTTTTTAAAAGGCATTTGCAGATTGCACATTTAGACACTTTTTTTTATACTTTTATTTTTGTAAAAAAAAAAAAAAAAAAATCTATATATACACTTGTACGTTGGCTGTCTATCATGAAGTCATAACATTATTCTCCTGAATAAACAGTTTAACAGAAAATCACTACTGACAGCACATTTATGACCAGCAGTATGCTTACACTGAATTTCCTGCCATTATATGTCAATTCTGCATAAATCGACTGGCATTATGCTGCTTCTGGCTTTAACAAAAGGAGGAAATTCTTAAGTAAAAGGCCAACTGAAAGGTTATATGATATATAGCCTAACATAGTGATTGTGTTTGACTTGTATGCTTGTCAAAAGACATCACGTCATTCTTGAAATTCACTCCCATGATCTGACAGACAAGAATAAAACACTCTGTACCAACACCATTATCACTAATGACAGATTATTAGAACACCAATCCAAAACCAATGCCAGTTCAGAACAGAGTGGAAAACAATGACCAACATCAACCATTCCACCCAAAGTAACCTCAAGCAACTATTGCAACACCTGGGAGAAAAAGTTGACTCCTACACAGGAAATGAGAATTCACAAAAGAAGGATGGTACTTGCTCAATATGAAGTGCAACTTAATCTGCCTCCTAAATTCATCATCTTGATCTTCTTATGCGTAATCACTAAATTTGGCCTAGTATGAGGAACCTTACAAGATCCACTTCACCACTTTTCCAAAGTAAGAGACCTGTCAGTTTATATATAATTGAAAAACCAAATGAGGCACTCGAATCCTGTTTAGTCAGCAATTCTACAGCATTCCGTCCTGCTGAGATCATGGAGGAGTTCAGAGGATGAAAGAGGAACAAATCCAGCTTTCTGAGGACTTGTGTATGTGAATGGAAAATATAGAACATCTCGTTTTCATTTCTTTGAATGAATCTCACAGAAATGTCACATTTCACCCCTCAGTGGTGATTCTCATGATCATTACTGTAACTGTTTTGCAAATATATATATACACACTACCGCTCAATCCAAGTTTGGATCACAATGATGATGCTTTTATTCAGCACAGGTGCATTAAATTGATCAAAAATGACATGAAAGACATTAAAATGATCTCTACTTCAAATAAATTCTGTTCATAAAAGAATTGCACAAAAGACATATTTTATCTCAGTTTCCACACTACATTAGGCAGCACAACCATTTTCAACTGTGATAATAATAAGAAAGGGTTCTTGAGCATCAAATCAGCATATTAGAATGATTTCTTAGAGATCATGTAACACTGAAGACTGAAGCTTTGCCAAGGGGGAAAATACAGTTAATATTTCACAGCATTGCTCTTTTTGAATATGTCTTTTATCATATAAATGCAGGTGACCAGAATTTATCACTTCTGTTTTTTTAGATCAGATTTCAGGGTGAAATACGACTCAGACATGTTCTTGACCAGCTTTGGGAGATTCCTCTAACTGAACTTCTACAAAACAATTTAACATCGGTTTCTGTCTGAGGCTTCAGTTCCTCAAATTTCATTATTTCTCTCTCTCTTACGTGGCTGTGGTCATGCATCCGAGTGTGAGGGATAACAGACCACTCGAGCTGAACGCTTCCATTAAAATTTAAGACTGCAGAATGGTTCTTTTTTCCTTCACACTTAATCACACAGAATCTTTCACCACCTCCCATAGAAGACATTAACAGGGAAGAGCGCTGAAAATATAATGCATTGCTGTGGAACTGACAGAGAGGGCTGCACACTACACAGCAAAATTATGAGTGTTAATTCAACTCTAACAGAGTTAAAATCAACTCCAAAAAAGTGTACATATTGTCCCAATCTTTTCAGAGTTACATTAACACTCTTCATAGAGCTACTTGTTTAACTCTATGAATGAGTCATATTTACACGGTATAGAGTTAAAAAACAACTCTGGTCCACACCACAGTGTGTTGATTTTTCCTTAACACCAGTGTAAAGAGTTACAATTTAACACCTTTAAGATAGATTTTAACTCTTGATATTTTAACTCTAGTGTATTGAGTTAACATTACAAAACTCTCCTCTGTGTTGAAAGTAAAAAAAAGCTACCAGAAGATAAAAAAAAAAAAAAATTACATAAAAAAAAAAATGTTAAACGTTTTACATTAATTTTTTAAAAGCACATTTTATGTCACAGGTAAGCAGATTTTAAAA
>JAFVLL020040885.1:0-40159 GCA_021397915.2 Tor tambroides
CACACACACACACACACACACACACACACACACACACACACACACACACACACACACACACACACACACACACTCAGCAATATAAGGAAATCACGCATTCACACCATACAAATGCTGATCTGGTCAAAGCACGGATCCTAGGATATGGATTTGTCTTAAAACAGCTCCTTTCTCTATGTAATTGATCTTTGGATAAAATACTGCATGCAGGGTCAAGGAAGCAGTACCTGAGTTTGACCCTTAGATGGCGTTGTGTCATAGTTTGATATTGCATGCTGGAATTAGTGAAACAACACGAGTCCAGATTAGCTTAATTTGCATGAGAAATTGCTGTTAATCAGGGGTGGGATGGGATTGGGGACAAAAATAAATAAATAAAAAAATCACTTCCATACTTTTCATACTTCATCTGCACTGTTATTTAAACTTTATGGGTCACTGATCGTGTAAAATGATACTGATGAAAGAGCCATCACTTGAAAACAGTTGGTGAAAATGAGAACCTGCATGCGTTCCATGATTTGTCCATATTTGTATATAGCTGTAATATATGTATGTCAGTCTTGTCCTGTGTTTAAATTATATTTTGCACTGAATGTACCAGAGATTTGAGTCCTAGTCTCGTCTCTTTTGCTGTTTGTCTTTGTGATTTGTGACTCTGCTTTCATTTGTTTGGCAAATTGCTGGTATTTTTCCCCATGACACAGTACTGTTGTTTGAGCCATGATTTACATTTTATCTTTGTGCTAGGCCAATCAAACTGCACATGTCAGCTTACTCATTGAGTTTGTCTGTCCATGTTCCAAAGTCCAGTACTTCAGTTGTCTACTGTAGGGACAAGAAAACCCAAAGCTTCAGACCTACAAAGTTCCAGCTCCTCAGCATCTGACAGTATTACAACATGCAAAACAGATAAGCAGGAACCGAACACTCAGAAATAATTACTGTTTAGCAAATGCATGAGTAGTATGCTTTATTATGAATGCTTTAAAACAACCTTATTTGTGACCCTGGACCTCAAAACCAGTCATAAGTAGCATATTTGTAGCAATAGCCAACATGGGTCAAAATGATTGATTTTTCTTTTATGCCAAAATCATTAGGATATTAAGTAAAGGTCATGTTCCATGAAGATATTTTTGAAATTTCCTACTGTAAATATATCAGAATTTAATTTTTGACAGTGTTGGGCTAGTTACTCAAAGAATGTAATATATTACTCATTACTAGTTACTCCTTTCAAACGTAATATTGTTACTTTACTTATTACTTTCTGGCAACAGTAATTAGTTGCACTACTAGTTACATTACTTTCTCTTCACGCCCCACAGAAGTTGTAACTGTGTATCTTCCACATAAAACTTTTCTAGAATGTTACTAACCACATATTTCTGCCTCATTATTTGACCAAAATCCACATTGGATCGCAGTCAGAAGTTATTACAAACACTCAATAGTGATTGATAGTGACATTCAAGCAGACGTGTGGTATTAATCTCATTAATTGTCATGTGTAGCTTGAAGCTAATTGTAATTTATCCGTTACCCATAGGATTATATTTGATTATGTATTTTATCAAATCACATAAGTTTGTAAGAAACTCTTTAATTTTCCAAAAAATATTTTTAATTATAGTAGTATAATGTACCACATGCTGATCAGAGGGATGTGGGTGGGATGTAATGCCAGAGTAAAGTACAGCCACAACTTACACAACAGTGTTCAGATAATCTTTGTCCTGACAAAATCAATGTAATGCAATATTTCTATCTGCTGAATGCAAGCTTTTCCATATTCCAAGCTTGCCTGCTGCACTGGGGACATCACATGCATGTGCGAGTCGTGAAAATTATGAAAATAAATCAAATCAAAAGTAACTAAGTAACTAAGCTCTTTTATGGATGGTAACTGTAATATTATTACTGAAATCTTATTAGTAATTAGTTACACTACTAGTTACTGCAAAAAGTAATATTATTACAGTAACTAAATTACTAGTAACTAGTTACTGCCCAACACTGATTTTTGATTAGTATGCCTATGCATTGCTAAGAACTTCATTTGGACCACTTTAAAGGTGATTTTCTCAATATTTAGATTTTTTTTTTTGCACCCTCAGATTCCAGATTTTCAAATAGTTGTATCTCAGCCACATATTGTCCTATCCTAACAAACTATACATCAATGGAAAGCTTTTAGGTGATTTATACATCTCAATTAAAAAAAAGAAAAAGAAAAAAAGACCCTTATGACTGGTTTTGTGGTTCAGGGTCACATATCAGCACCGTATTGACATATCGTTGATTAACGTGATCGGTATTACTGGATAGGCTATTTTATTTTTTTCTCTTATTTTAAGATTGAGATAGTTACCACCAATTTAATGAAACAGTACTATATATCGGCCATTTTTCGTTATTATCCTTAGCATAAATTTATCGATCAATTATCTATCTATCTATCTATCTATCTATCTATCTATCTATCTATCTATCTATCTATCTATCTATCTATCTATCTATCTGTCTGTCTGTCTGTCTCTCTATCTATCTGTCTCTCTGTCTATCTATCTATATATCTGTCTATCTATCTATCTATCTATCTATCTATCTATCTATCTATCTATCTATCTACCTGTCTGTCTATCTATCTATGTATCTCTCTCTCTCTCTGTCTGTCTGTCTATCTATCTATCTGTCTGTCTGTCTGTCTGTCTGTCTATCTATCTATGTATCTCTCTCTCTCTGTCTGTCTGTCTATCTATATATCTGTCTGTCTATCTGTCTATCTATCCATCTCTGTCTGTCTGTCTATCTATCTATCTATCACTCTTTCTGTCCATCTATCTATCTGTCGGTCTCTCTCTCTCTCTCTCTCTCTCTATCTATCTATCTATCTATCACTCTATCTATCTATCTATCTATCTATCTATCTCTTGTACAATGGGCGAAATTCTAACGATCATCAGATGACGGTAGTGGTGACGTAGCCCCTCGCTGCTCGCGCTGGCATCAGAGCAGAATTTGAAACCGTGGAGCCGGTGGACAAGAGGCGAATCTACGAATCGAAACCGATTTACCTCAGCATGGACTAGTTCGCCACAGACAAGCGTTTACTCTGCGTTCAGCTTCTCTCAGAGTTAATTAGATAGTTTTTCCGCTGTTGTTCCCGTGAGAGGAGGAAGAGGGTGTCCGTTCTAAACTTTAGTGGAGTGATTTTGTCCTGCGTGAAACACAGTCTGTCTGTCGGTCGGTGTGTATTTTTAACAAAATGAGGCGAATCTCTTTGTACGTTTGTCAAAATAAAGGAAAGAGTTTAATCTGGGAGTTTTAGCGGTATCTTTGAAAGCTAAATTAGCTAATCTGCGCTAGCTGGAAGCTTAGCATCGGTTATCTTGTTCAAAGTCAACTGAACTCACTCCACTGAGGCGAATTCATTTATTGTCAACTCTTTCTGAATAACCGCGAACTAAGCACTCTTTTACTAAAGCCTTTTCACGTTGACGGCGTGAACACCGTGAAGAGGCCGTTGGCAGTGGGTGTTTTTTTTCCTGGTTGTGAGTCTGAACATGAGCAGAGTGCTGGTTAAGTGATAATAAGCGGTCTGCAGATTGACTGGACACTCACTGGAGGTGATGGCCCGGAGGAGGCTGGACAGTCGCAGTGGATCCTCGGCTCTGCTGTCAGAGATCCACACTCACATCCACACGGATCCTCTGGACGCCGTGTTTGACATGAGCAACGAACTGGGCAGGTGTGTAAAATACTCCTCATTAAGTTACCTAAAATATGTCGTCTTTTAAGTGTTTCCATGCTTCATTTGATGTTGTCATAAAGTTTTTATGTATGTTGACGAACGTTAGAGTGACTGCACACACGATGATCTAAATATGTAAATGCATGGGTTTCTGTTCTGTCATATCTTGAAATTCTGTGATACTAAAGTACTGTCAGTTTAATGAAATAAAGTACTTGTCACTAGTAGTTTTAGGGAACTATAGCATGTTTTTATAGTCTCAATTTATTGCTCTACACGTCATGTCTTTGAGTATGTGTATACTTTGAATATTTATCATTACAATTTAGTATAAAATGATTCTCAAGATATCATTCTGCAGTAGTCAACATTTGAAGTAAAGTTCATCAAAGTTGTCCTAAGGCAAGAACACATTTTGGTTTTAGGACAACTTTTTTAATGAGAGGTCCACTTCAAATGCTGACTAGTGTAATATGCTGATTTGGTGCCCAAGAAACCTTTCTTATTATTATCAATGTTGAGCACTGCTGTGCTGCTTAATATTTTTGTGGAAACTGTGATTAATGTTTTTCAAGACTGACTGATTCAATATACAAATCTTAATTATCATTTTTAATCAACTTAATGCATCCTTGCTTTATAAAATAAAAATAAACTTCATCTCATTGGGTATGTGCATATAGTTGTAATATTTACACCATCATTACCATTAAGGGAAGTATTGTGGTCCCAAATCATAAGGCAACATATGAACTGTAGGATAGATGTGTTCCTGGTTTATTTTGTTTAGTTTTTTTCCACACAGTGAGTAGGACTGATGGTTGTCTGGTGTATGCAGTCTGTGCTGCTTAGCTATTCAGGATTGGAAAGGCCTTGCTCACTGAACTGTGACTAATATGTGTGTGTGTGTGTGTGTGTGTGTGTCACTGCTAAAGCACTACAGTACGGCTTTGGATCTTGCAGGAAGGAAACCCATGTGGGAACCAGACCCAGTTTTGTGCTGTGCTATAGACTGTACTGTGAATACTGAGAAAGAGGAAGTGACATTGGTCTCTTCCTCTTTCTCTCTCACCATTTGCATACAGCCATATTCGGGTTGATTTTATGCTGCTGGCTGTGTTGTTTAACGGGAAATAATTTCACAGTTCTCTTACAGTTTTAACTCTTCAGTGTGAAGATGTATTGTTGTTTGTTTCTGTGGAGGAGGGTGCGGTTCTGTGGAAATAAAGTAGTAAATTTGAGTGTGAATACCGTTAATTGTTACATGGTTTTTATGACATGACGACATGCAAAGTTGTTCAAATAGAGCAGTTTCGTTTTGAATTGGGACCATAAGAATGGGGTTTATTGGTGTTTACTTGCATTGGAAAATACCTTGAAATATCAGGGATTTTTCTCTGGTCTGGGAGAGTCACAGAAATGATTAAAATGCTAAGAAATCATGGAAATATCAGTATTGATTCTATTCATACACAAGGTTTTCGTTATCATATTGATATACACAATTCAAATTTGAGGTCTGGGGTTTTTTAAAATAAATAAATAGCTACTTCTAGCAAGGATGCATTAAATTAATCAAAAGTGACAATAAAGATATTTAAATGTTACAAGGGACTTCAAATAAAGGTTCTTTGTGGCGAAGTAGGTTCTTCAGAGTATAAAATTGTAAGCAAGATGGTTCTTTAAAGTACCTTTGACTGAATGGTTCTTTGTGGAACCAAAAAAATGGTTCTTCTATGGCATCGCTTGAAGAACCTTTTGATGCACCTTTATTTTTAAGAGTGTAGGTAGAATATACTTTGTTACAGTTTTTGTTTTGACTTGGTTCCAAGATCTAAATGGATACAGTATATGTGGTATACAGAACAGCACAGTATGATACATCCTAACGTAATGTATTATAACAAAATCTGTTTACAGTCTGGTCCAAAGAATTGTGGGGTTGATTTTGAGTATATGCTTATATCCTAATGTCTCACCTGTTCATGTTGTGACAGTAATTGCAGTTTTTAGAGTAAAGACTGGCCCACATCAGTCATCTGACCTGATATTAAGCTGTGAGAACATCTAATGGAGGGTTTGAATCATTTAATAACTATCTGTGTCAGTAAGAGCTTTAGTGTGAATGAGAGAACCGCGTTAGGTGTGACTGATAGCATGGAAACCGACATCTTTAAAGTGCATCATAAAAAAAACAGATATTAAGGTACTTTATTTATAACTTAAAAATTTCCATTTGACACATTCTGCCTCCAATATACTCATTTTATTCTTTCTCTTTGTTTTTTCTATTTCTGTTTGTCTCCCTCAGGGGTAAGTTTGCAGTGGTGAAGAGGTGTGCGGAAAAGGCCACAGGGAAAGTCTTTGCTGCAAAGTTCATCAAGAAGCGGCGACGAGGTCGCGACTGCAGAGCGGAGGTTATTCACGAGATCGCTGTTTTAGAGGCAGCCAAGAACAACCCTCGTGTGGTGAATCTACACTCTGTATATGAGACCGATTATGACCTCGTTCTAATGCTGGAATAGTGAGTGCTGTGATTAGATATATCAATTGTATTCCCAGTTCACGGAAGGATTGTTGAGCTCAGTACTAAGAATAACTGTGAATGTGTTTGTGTGCCAGTGCGGCGGGTGGTGAGATATTTGACCACTGTGTGTCAGAGGAGCTGCTGCCTGAAGGTCAGATCACCCGTCTGATCAGACAGATGCTTGAGGGAGTTCACCTGCTGCACCAGAGCAGCGTGGTCCACCTGGACTTGAAGGTAAGATGCACGGCTGCCTTCAACACCTTCATTGGACACGTCTTAAATTAGATTATCTGTATTTCTTCTAAAATACACTAGTTTTATTTATTATTGAGACAATGTTTTTCTTTCATTCAGCCCCAGAATATTCTCCTGACGAATCTGAGCCCATTGGGGGATATAAAGATAGTGGATTTTGGCTTGGCCCGCAGGTTGGGCTCTGCTGGGGAGCTCAGAGAGATTCTGGGAACCCCTGAGTATGTAGGTAAGGTTTATTTAGTGTCATTCATCTTCAAATTCACACATATCTCTGTATTCATGGGCTCATCACAACAGAAGAGTTCATGCTTAGTGAAGATGTATATCATGATTGTTTTTTTTTTGTTTTTTTTTAACGATGTATCCAGCCCCTGAGATCTTGAACTATGAACCAATCACCACTGCAACAGACCTCTGGTGAGTCTTAATCTTTTTCATCAGGTGTTTCAATATACAAGGTTCCCACAGGGTGATATCTAGACCTGGAAAAGTCATGTGACATTAATAAAATTGTAGAAGGTCATGGAAATTCCAATGGTCATTAGACAGTTTTCTATTTATACTCACAGTTCGTGGAAAACTCTGAATGTATTGAAAAGTCTGGCCATCACATGCTCAGACCATATTCTGCAAAGTAAAGGAACAAAATATACTACTGTTCAAAAGTTTGGCGTCAGTAAAAATATTTTTAAATGTTTTTCTCTTGTCCTCCCCAAGGCTGTATTTAAAAATACAGTGAAACCATTATTATTGTGAAATATTATTACAAATTTTAAAATATGTTTTACAAATATATTTATTTGAATATATTTTAAAATGTAATTTGTTCCCGTGATGGTAAAGCTGAATTTTCAGCAGCCATTATTACTCTAGTCTTCAGTGTCACACGATCCTTCAGAAGTCATTCTAATATGCTGATTTGGTGCTCAAAAACATTATTAACATCAGTGTTGAAAACAGTTGTGTTGCTTTATTTTATTCAAAATAAGCTAGAATGTGGTAAGCTAAAATGTGCCTCGAAACCAGCCAATACACCAGCATGATCAGGCAGGGAGATGCAAGACCAGAAAACCAGCTGAGGCAGCAGCAGGATGGTCTGATACTAGAGGCAAAACACTTTGTGCTAACAAGGGATATTTCATGTTTGGTGTCTCATATGTTGTTGTTTAAGCTGTTTTTTAACTGATTGTGTGTCTGTTGATATTAGGAGTGTGGGCGTGATCGCCTATATGCTGGTGACAGGAGAGTCTCCCTTCGCTGGCGAGGATAAACAGGAGACCTTCCTAAATGTATCCCAGGTGAACGTGGACTACAGCAGAGAGTCTTTCTCAAGGGTGTCTGAACTGGCTGTCGACTTCATCCGGAAACTGCTGGTCAAAGCACCAGAGTGAGTTTGCCCTTGCGACTCTGATTTCAGACAGTTAGAGGAAGTGAAGTTTGTTTGCCAAGCTCAGTGCTGCGCAATATAATGTACACTACTGCTTCTAGATGAAGAGTCATATGATAAGTACTATGGGAAACTCTTTCCCACTTACAGAGCAGTAATTATTCTAGGTCATACGATTTTATTTTGCATAACAGAGTTTTAGAAATGAAGTCATTTCAGTAGGCTTACAGATTAACTTGTCCAATGATCACTCTTATATGGCTCAAAGTACTTCCTGAATATTGACTTTCCCCATTGCTATAGATTGTATAACTATTGGTTATCACAAAGTACAAAGTCCACGTTTCATTTTCTTTTCATTTGTCTTCAAGCGTTCAGACATTTGCAGAAAACATTTAAGCCTGAATCAACTGAGATTAAATGAGGCCAGACTGTTAAGCAAAAATGGCAGCAAAAAGTTTAGTTGTTCTAAATAGAATTAAAATGGTAGATTTCCACTTGCTGTCATAATCTAATTAATGTACTTTGGTTTTATTACTACTCTTTACTGTTTCAGCATAATAGTATCAGAATGTTTTCCATTCAGCCACATATCAAAGTCCTTTACGTGAATTCTCTCCTGCTTTATCAGGGATCGTCCCAGTGCAGCCGATTGCATGACCCATCCCTGGCTGTGGCTCCATTGTCCAGGTTCTGATCCAATCCCCATGACCCCACGCACTCCCCGGGAAAGGAGTTTCGGTGGGAAGTGGTCCGCGCCACCCGAGGATCCCGAAGACAAAGAGAACATTCTGGACTCGCCGCACGCCAAGAGGTTTCGTTTTGAGGAGGACATGTCAGCCACGGGCGACGGTGACCACTTGTGCTGATCCGAAAGGGAAATGCACTTGCACTGAATAGCAGTTTTGGTCTTTTTGTTGGCCCCCACACAGCACCAGCAAACATGCTTCTGTCCTAATGCTGTGTTCAACATCCTTTGGCCAACCAAAGATGATTTCTTTTTTTTTTACCCAATCTAGTGTAATGTTAATCTTATTATAGTGAGAATCTAAATATCTATGTTGCTGTCCTGTCTCAAGATGCCTTTTCCTGCCATCTTTGGATTTTAAATTATTCATTTGAATATTTTAATTGCCATTCAGTATCGATTTAATTTTCTGCTGATCTCAGCCCATGTTAATCTCAACACTATTTCCATTACTGCACTTAAGGGATTTTCACCAATAAGGGATTTGAAAAAGACAGATGCTCGAGAGCGGCAGGGCATTCAGTGGTTTTTAATTCTGCTTTAATGAAGGATGAGTGTTTGAGCACACTAAAGAGTCTCTTTGCTCTTTGTGTCTCAACATCAGAAAGAGTTAGTATGATTAGACTCTGTTAATTCAAAAACACCTAGTGAGATGTTCTCAGTGCAGGAATGCTCTCGGTGTGTGTGTGGGTGTGTTTGTCTTACATCCTCTTCTTTCTTGTGGCATTGACACATTAGTGGGCTCCATAAAAATGTGACTCAACTCAAACACGCACAACACACCCTGGATTACACAAATATGTGTTTGTATTGGTCACAGAACTTCCTCTTAGATAATGACTAAAGAAATGCAGGAAAGCACTTAAACCCTCTATTATATGTGTATGTGTCACTAAAATAAGAGAAAATATTTTTAACAGCTTTAGATTTAGTAAATCAACTATCTATTTTAAAATGATTTTTGTTTTAAATATTTCCTTTTTTATTGCCAACTTATTATAATAAACTATTATTAAGCAACATTCTAGCATTCCCCCATGGCAGGCACCTAATATCTCAATGCCTGTGATGGTCTATGATATACATAATCTTGAAATGACAGTTTTTATCTATGCACCAATCTGAGGCAATCTCAGGGTTTTTGTTACCTTTTTTTTTTTTTTTGTACAGGTGTTTCTAAGCTAATGCTATTAACTGATGGAGGTTTCAGTCTTTGTTCATTCCGAGCCTTGTTCTCAGGGTTAGCTGTAACTGCACAGTTTACCAGTGTATATTTCTCGTGTGCCTTTTTGTGCATTTTTTTCTATGCTTAGGCAGTTTCTTCTGACTTGATCTTCTATAATACCGGTGCAGCACATTTATGTGGATGTTTTATTGTCAGTGTTTATCCCTATTTTAATTGAAATACTGGCACAACCCTTTAGCTTCTGATGGCCTGTTGTATTTAAAGTAAATTATTTTTATGTGCTTTTGGTCATTGAGATGTACATGTATTCAGTGGGATTTAGAAAGGAAGACAGTGTTAAAGTTAGATTTATGGTCTTGGATTATGTAGGGCATGCAAAGAGGGGTTATCAAAGTTGGCTGTTATTGTTGAAATGATATGGTTATGTTCGGATAGTGAAGTATGTTTGGTTGTGTTGAAAGTACAGGGTGTGAATTCTGGAATGAAGGCAAGTGAATGTTAGAATCTTGTGGTGGAAAGTCGTCTGCACATCAGAAAGTGTGTAGTAATGCAGCAAATACAACTAGATCAGCTTAAGGTTTATTGGTGTAATATTTTGTTGAGTGGCTGTTAGAACTGGAAATGTTAGTATTGCAGAATTCAGTCTTAAGGTCGAGCCCTTCGGTTATTGTTCTCGATTTAAGGAGGTGTGAAGAGCTCATGTGTGTTTTGCGTGCTCAGGGCCTTACGGTTTCCCAGAGATGTCACCAGTCTGCAATCATAATAGGGCTATTGTCTCCTAAGACGAGAGGCTCTTGTCACGGTCGTGTGCTCACTGTATGCCGTCATCTTAAAGGAAAACTTGAATCTATTCCTTGCCTGGGAAACAGCCTCAATAATGTTTAAGGGCCATGAGGTATTTGAAGCTGGAATTCAATAAAGAATAGACCAGGCTTTGGAGAGCATTTCTGAGCAGTCACTGTGGTATTTGCAGAAAGCTTGTGATAAACTTTGTAAGGACACTTAAGGGATAAACTTTCTTGATTCTCTTACTATCTTAGGCAGGATTAGTGAAAACTGATAATAGAAGATAATTCATTTCAGGATGAAAACTGTGTATTTTGAGTTATATGAACCAGAATAAATGATGCTCAAATGATTTACACAAATTCTAATAAAGCCATTGAGAGTCTAGAGTTGTAAAGGATGTATCCTTAATATAGATTTTGTATGTTGTTGATTTATGATTCATAACATTTTCAATTTTGTTTTTCAAATAAGACAACATCCCTCATACAACGCCATTGATTTATTTAAAATTTCCTAGCTCTGACATGCGTCAGACTTGAATAAATTCTTATACTTCTGAAATGTGTCATCTGACTATTTTTTTCCTCCTTAAATTTTCCATGCTAATAATAATAATAATGTTAAGCAAATTGTCTTTCACTAAGTTCAAGGATATAGAGTATGTATCTATATCCAAGAATAAAGAGTAGGATAAAGAGTATTTTTTTATGCTTCTTACTAATCAATCTAACACACACACACACACGTGTGTATATATATATATATATATATATTGCTAAAACTGCCCGGTCCTGTAGATTTGCTTTATACAATATCAGGAAGATCAAGCCCTTTCTTTCGTAACATGCAAAACAACTCCTTGTTCAAGCTCTTGTTCTGTCCAGACTTGACTATTGCAATGCTCTCTTGGCAGGTCTTCCAGCCAATTCCATCAAACCTCTACAGTTAGTCTAAAATGCCGCTGCAAGATTAATCTTTAATGAGCCGAAAAGAACGCACGTCACACCTCTGTTCATCAGTTTGCGCTGGCCACCAATAGCTGCTGGCATTAAATTCAAGGCATTAATGTTTGCCTACAAAACCACCTCTGGCTCTGCACCTCTTTACTTAAATTCAGTACTTCAGACCTATGTGCCCTCTAGAAGCTTGCGTTCTGCAAGTGAACGACGCATTATTGTGCCATCCCAAAGAGGCACAAAATCACTTTCACGGACTTTTTCATTCACTGTTCCCACCTGGTGGAATGACCTGCCCAACTCAATCCGAGCAGCTGAATCCTTGGCATCTTCGAAGCAGCTAGAAAACATCTGTTCTATCTTTATTTGACCCTAACTCTAACACTCTCAATTCTAATTCTATTTTATCTATCCGTCTTCTTTAAAAAAAAAAAAACACACACACACACACACACACTTGACCTCATATTTATTCTCTAACTGCTAGCTTTTCTTGAAAAACTAACACTAGCTTTCTTTTTTCTATTCTGTTTCTTTAAAAAAAAAAAAAACTAGGTTTCTTTTTTTTTCTATATTCTATCTACTCGTTTAAAAAAAACCAAAAGACACCTTTCTACATGTACTGCCTTAGGCTAACCGAGACTTGTCATAGCACTTGCATGTTGTTGCTCTTTTGTTGGTTTTGATTAATTCTATTGTCCTCATTTGTAAGTCGCTTTGCATAAAAGCGTCTGCTAATGACTAAATGTAATATATATATATATATATATGTGTGTGTGTGTGCATTAGATGTTGTACCTTTTCCTCAATCTCATTTCATGTCAACTTGAAATGCATTATTTAAATTAATATTTTAAAAAATATAAAATTATTTCTAATTAAACAGATCACTCAAACATTTCAACATTTTTATTGAATTACATCAGCCTGGAATGACTATGAAGCAGGAAGTACATTCATCGCATTACATTGAGGATGTTGCAAAATCCACGTTCATTTGTATGTGATACAATGTATTCAAGAGAACAATCCAAATAAAGTGCGCCATCTAGAGTCTTCTGAGATTCAATATTGGAATCGTTTTAGATGCTAACATCAAGCAGTCAATAACACATTTCACTACAAGTCAGTAAATAAAATATTTTAAATTAGTTTGTTTTTTCATCTAACCAAAAATATATTCTGTACATTTGATTCTAATGGAAGATCCTTAGATTTTTTTTATTTGATTAAATAAAATAAACACCAAATATTGAACATGAACGTCTGATAAATCCACTGATGTAAGACTATATGCTTAAGCAGGACTCCTAAAGGAAATACATTTTTTTTTTCATTCAAGAGTATCCATACGTAATAACAGATACATACTTGAATAAAAATCCATGCTTTAATTTAACAACATACATGTATTAGTAATAAGCACTTTCAGATTTCTCTTGGTTTTTTCTATGCTGTGGGAAATGAGAGCCCTTTGAATATAAGGGAGGTGATGATTTTACAAGCATATCCGCATTCCAAACAGACTATGTAAAAGAAATATCTTACTATATCAGACAGAGCTGATGTAGTTAGATGCAACAGGCAACGAATAAGGCTTAATGTCAGGCAGCTAAATGTTTTACAAGGTTGGTCATTAAGCTTCAGTCTTCTCTAGTATTTTATGAGTGTTTTGTAGGCAGCATACAGTTATTCTTTCAAAGCCTGGAAACCCAAAGCTCTTGACTAACTGATATATCAGTGCAATACAAAGCTGTCTGCTCTGCAAAGAATACATTCCATGTTAAGACTTGTGAAAGCACAGATTGAGAACAGTCAGAATTCCTGAATCACCCGGAAGTGATTCTCGATGGATGCCGGCTCATCCTCGAAGTGCAGTTTCTGGCTAAGACAAGCGCCCAGATCCTCCAGAGTCTTTATAAAGTGGCGGTGCTCTCGCCCAACCCACGCTCTCATTGGGTCACATACCTCATATGGAGTGACATGGGCGTGGATAGCCACCCCACTGGAGGCCAGCTCGCCCAGAGCACACTTATCGGTCACCCAGGTCTCACTGCCACCAGGGTGTCCTCCATCCAGCCAGTAAATATCTGAAACACTGTCCAGAAACAGCCTCAGTTCTGGATCAGCTCGAGCTCCAGCCAGCTCATACACTATCTGATTGAGAACAACGCATCCTTTACTGAAGCCGACTATGGTGAGAGTGAAACCTGCAGGCAGGGGGCCAGGGGTGGTTGTACCACTAAGAGGGGGTAAAGGGTTTGGGAGGCCAGCCCGCTGCATGCTGTGACCCAGGAGTGCCCTCAGATGGCGAACGGCTCCGTAGTCTGGAGAGTGTTCTGGTGCTCCAAATAGGTTGCTCTCTACAAAGTTCTGATAGCAGCTGAACTTGTGTAGGTACATCTGGGATGCGCGGACGACCCAGATATGGCAGCCAGGGAAACGTTGGCCCAGGGTGAGGGCGACACGCTCCAGACTCCAGGACTGCCATGGGGTAGTGTCAGGCTGGAGGGCCATTTCCTGCTGAAAGTTCTGCATGGTGGATGAGAAAGTTGCATATGAAAAGGGGATGAATAGTCAAGTTAAACAAACTCAGTCCTAGCATATATATAATAAACACTTTGAAGCAAAATCACTGTACCAAGGAAATTGACTTTTATTGCTGTTTTTTTTTAGATTGCATTTTCTGAGAATTTAGAGAGCCATTTCTCACTGATTAAAACTGTACAGCTGCACCTGGACATGAGAAAATTGTATTCACTATAGTAATTTCCATGACTTCTGAAAATCTGATAAATTCCTATGAACTCACCATTTTAAAATTCCAATTTTTTTGTTCACACAATTCAGGTATATTTAAGGTTTTACTAACATAGAAGGACTAAATGTGCATGTCTTTTCATTTATCTGAAAAAAAAAAAAGTTCCTTTTATTCAGACATGCTGAAATTTAAGCTGAAAATAAAGCTTTGCAACCACAGTAATAACTTGCATTTTAAAATATGTGACCCTGGACCACAAAACCAGTCGGTTAAGACTTAAGTCGCTGGGGTATATTTATAGCAATAGCCAAAAATACATTGTATGGGTCAAAATTATTGATTTTTCTTTTATGCCAAAAATCATTAGGACATTAAAGATCATGTTCCATGAAGATATTTAGTAAATTTCCTACAATAAATATATCAAACCTTAATTTTTGATTAGTAACATGCATTGCTAAGAACTTCATTTGGACAACTTTAAAGGGGATTTTCTCAGTATTTTGATTTTTTTGCACCCTCAGATTCCAGATTTTCAAATAGTTTATCTCGGTCAAATATTGTCCTATCCTAACAAACCATACATCAATGGAAAGCTTATTTATTCAGTTTTCAGATGATGTATAAATCTCAATTTTGAAAAATGGACACTTATGACTGCTTTTGTGGTCCAGGGTCACATATAGTAAAATAGAAAACAATTATTTTAAATCGTAACTATATTTTGCAATGTTACTGTTATTACTGTATTTTTTGTAAATACAGTCTTGGTGAGCATAAAAGACCTTTTTTCCCTCAGAAACATTACCAACCATTTTTTTTTCCGTTTTCTTTTCTCAAAATAAAAGCTTAACCACAATATAAACTTGGAAAATAATGTGCATGCGATATGCGAACAAAGAAATATGAGCATCACTCCAAGTCTAAAGGAATTCAGAAATCCTCAGAAACCTGGCTGAATAGACTTCTGCAGTATGTGTCGCAGGTCTGTTTTCAATGCCTCCAATGAAAAACTAAATATAGAGATCCAACCCAGTCGCAACAGAAGCTAAACTGTATCAAATGACTTTTACAGGGGGTCCACAGTTTAGTCTTTTTTTACTAGCAATAGGCATATTTTGGATCAAATAAAAAACTGTGTAAACAATATCTAATTCCTGATTATGTTGAGCTCTTTCCTAAGGCATTATTGATTAAAAGGCCATTTAAAGCAGGGCATACAGTCAGTGGTACTGATGATATGCACCAACCTGAATGTCTCCAGGAAAGAAGACTACGTGACCGTTTCCTTTCTGCAGGTCCTCTGTTTCATTGTCGTATCGTCTCTGCGTTTCCGTGGCAGGTCTTAGGAGCAGAACATCATTTACGCGGTTTTGATCGTAACCGGGGACTGAAGTCAGGCGGAGCAGCGCGGGCGCAGCAGCGGAGGTCCCGGGCCCGCACAGCCCCGCCGCGGCGGTCATCTTCCTCGCTATAGCAGCTAGCGATAAACAAGCCACAACTGATCGGATACCTCCCATAAACTAAAGGATTATGTAGCGGCGACCTGCAGCATTAAGACTGAAACCATCACTGCAAAACCAGAGCAAAGAATAACGCTGCATGATCCGAACTAATCCGGTGGGCATTCAGCCGTTAAACTTGAAGCATAAAATAAACCGAAAGGTTCATGCTAATGAAATACGTGTGGCGTATAATTTGTTTATATTAAACGCCGCCGAGTGGCATTTACGGGAGCGTCACACTGCGGCAACGATGCGCATGCGCGGAGTACAGACGCGTTCGTGAATGGCGGCAGCGCTGAAACATAACGCATTTGGATTGACTGCTTCAATAGAACACTGTAGTGATTAATGCGGCACAACTATGTTTAATCTACTGTCCAAAACTCATATTCTTTTAAACTTCAGGAGGCGGAATCTTGACAGGAATCCCGACTCTTGTCGGTTCGGTCGGTTCTTTTGAACAATTCGCGTCAAAGAATCGGTTCAAAAACGGATTCAGCGATTTTTTTACAATATGCGTCATCATACTGTCCCTGACATTCTGGCATTACACACACTAATGTTCTACAGGCACTGTTTTATTAATTATTTATTATGCTCTTCATGTGTCAGTTTGCTGCAGCCATTGTTCAGCTAATAAAACAAGTCCTTTTGAACCCAAACATAATACTTAAATTCATTTTATTATCGCTTTGTTAAACACGTTATAATACAATTGTATTCATAACCGTTTTGTTTGAGTGCGTTTTCTCTATTTATTCGTTTTTTTCCGTTCAGACCGGTTTTGTGAAACGGTTCAACTGATTTATTGAACAGTTTCAACTCAATAGAACGATTCTTTCATGAATCGAACGTTGCTAGCGGAAACAGCTGGGAGCATGTAAGCTGTTCTGGAGTCTCACGCCTTCAGGTGACATATTGTGCATGAAAAACAAGTACGAAGTTTGTTTGTCTGTCAGTTATGAAAAATATTTGTAAATTATTTACTCTGCCTCTTTGTAGTAGCTACGAGCATGCTAAACTTTGGACTGTTAGACAGAAACTGATCAATATAGTATTGCCCAGCGTTTATCAACTTACACAACACTTCAAACTTTGTCGTGAAGATTCATAAAACGAATAGAACTTAAATGTTCATGACACTTCTGTCAGCTAATTTAAAATTTCCCAAATTTATCTTTTAAACATTATGTAATGTAGTAGTCAGTATTCGTAAGTAAGGTTATAAAGTGTTACAGAGAATGTAGCGTCCCTGGGTTGACTGAGAACCTGGTTTGGGGTCTGTGGGTCAGTAAAGTGTAAAGTATTTCTGCTTTCTTGAGGGGAGGGATGTCCTGCTCTGCTCTCGGTCGACGGCTGGTTGCATGTCTTCTGAACATCTCAGAAGCTCGGAGAAGAGACCTGGTGGAGACAGTGGCTAGATCAGCCATAACTGACACACATGGTGAGACCATGCATGCTTGGTGGAAAATGTGAATGGTGAAGAAAATTTGCCTTTAAATTACTTTCAAACGGATTCAAAATGGTTATTATTTGAATGTCATTGCACTGAGTTGTGACAAAACTGTCTGGATCTGTCCTTCATAAGGAAAAAAGCGTGAAGGCATCACAGTGCTAAACATCTTCAATGATATTGACTACAACCGCTCTGTCATCACTATTGTTGCAAGCATTGACCTAATAAGTGAGTTGCCTGCTCGTCCTTCCAGACGTTTTTAATAAATGTCCAGTTGCAAGAACAGTTGCTTTGTAAGTAATTGTACAAAAGAGGCCATTCTTTATTGTCATCCATTTTAGGGGAGGCTGTACTGTCTGCTTGTGAGCGTGCATGCTCTCTGATTGACATGAATGTCCATGAGGGCATCCACCCATGCATGGGTGCAGTGGATCTGGTGCCTCTCTATCCACTGGGGGAGGAGGTGGGCCTTGAGGACTGTGGAAAAGAGGCCCAGGGTATGTGGCCTTGCATGCAAACAAGACATTTAAATGCATTTTCTGAATCTCCAGGTTGCAAAGTTTAAAAACAGTTAAAATGTTGCCTTAAAGTATACATAAAATAGAAGAAAACAGCACAAACATTAGTTATTTTGGGGTCCACATTGCATTATTGATAGGGACCTATTATTATTATTTTAAGAATTTAGATTTGTGTCAATGTGAATATGTCAAGTAATTTTTATTATATGTGCCTTAAAGTTTAAGCACTGCTGTTTTCTTTTTTTGTGTAGCATTAGCCACGGCTCTAACGGAACGAGTCACAGGTACCAGTGTCTTTTTATTTGGCTGGGCTGATTCTCCTCAGCGTCGAGGTCTGGCTAAGAGGAGAAAGGAGATTGGCTGGTTCAAAAAGGTCTTGGATATGTCAACCATCCAGCCAGATGTAGGTCCGCAGCCCACAAGGAAATATGGTGTTACAGGTAACTTTTTTAAATCTACAATTACAATTAAAATATAAAGCATAAATGAAACATCAAGGTAGATTTTGAATCACAATAAATGAACAGATCACAAGGGAAAGGGAAGTGGTGTGTGGCCAAGTATGGTGACCCATACTCAGAATTTGTGCTCTGCATTTAACCCATCCAAGTGCATGTACACAGTAGTGAACATACACCCAGAGCAGTGGGCAGCCAATGCTGCAGCGCCCGGGGAGCAGTTGGGGGTTCGGTGCCTTGCTCAAGGGTCTCACCTCAGTCATGGTATAGAGGGTGGAGAGAGTGCTGGTTATTCACTCCCCCCACCTACAATCCCTGCCAGACCTGAGACTCGAACCCACGAGCTTCGGGTTACAAGTCCAACTCTCTATCCATTAGGCCACGACTGCCCTCGTGGCCTAATGGATAGACAGTTGGGTTCCAGAAGTAATAATCTTCTGGATAAAAAAAAAGTAATAATGTATTTTCTCCAAGAATGGGATAAGTTTTTAACGGATAGTATATGCTTTTGTTGCAACTATCAACATAATTTCTTAAAAAATAATATTAAAAAAACTTTTAAAAAATTCTACGTAACAAAATAATACTATTTAACAGCTAAATTCCAAGTGGTTGGACTATTGTTTATATTTGGGTATACATGAATAGTTTGCAATATGTTTATTTTTTAATTCTTATGGAGAAAATGAATGGGAAAAATACTTCAGTAACCAAGACTGCTGAAAATGTTGTGGTCTTTTAAAGGGATAGTTCAAACAAAATGAAAATTCTGTGATCATTTGCTGACTCTCTTATCAACGAACTGTTTAATTCAAGTTTTGTAAAGAGATATGATTGCTTTCGATTAACAGGTTTAATTCAGGCCTTTTTGACCTTTTTGGGGTTTTTGGTTTTGGATTTGGCATGACACGAGGGTGGTAAATGATGACATTTTTGTGTGAGCTATCCCTTTAAGAGAGTGTTTCAATTATTTGAATTAATGTTTGAACCCTTAAATAAAACAAATAAGAGTTATCTAATCTGCAGGTGTTGGAGCCAGCCCCTATGTCATGAACTGTAACGTGACAATCGATACCCAGGATCTGGCCGTGGGCCGAATTGTGGCTTCAGCAATCCGTGAATCCAGTCCTGGCGGTATCCCTGGAGTTCAGGTCATGGCTCTACCACATGAAGGTGCTGTGGAGATCGCTTGTAATGTAGAGAGTGTTCAAGGTGGTCCTCCGTCTTCATCTTATGGTGAGGAAAAATGGCCAAGCTTTACCATTGGAGGGCAAAACTTCTGCCATGCTCCAGCCTCACTAGTCACAGCACGAGTAGCAGAACTGGCTAGACACCATGGTGTGGCCATCAAGGGTACGGCCCTGGTGGGCTTTACCCCACTTGAGTGCCAGAGACTGGCAGAGGGAGCACTCTCAAATGGCATTGGAGAGTTCTGGAAAGAGCTGCAGCGTGTGCACATGTGAACAAGCCAAAAGCTTTCACCTCTGTTCTAAATTGCAGACTAATCAATGGTTAATTAAAGGGCATTGATTGAGCCATCAACAACTTACCTGTTTGTTTACAAGAACAGTGCTTAAAGGTATATTTCAGCCAAAAATTACACATTTTTCATTATTTACTTGCCCTCGTGTCACTCCAATGTCTGTCTTATTGTCCTTCTGTGGAACACAAAAAAGAATTTTAGGAACAGAGATAACCATAAACTTACATTGTGTAGACAAAAACACTGGGACATTTTTCCAAATATATCCTTTAGAGTTCTACAGAAGAAAGTAATGCAGGTTTGGAATGACACGAGGGTAAGTAAATGATGACAGAATTTTCATTTAGTAATCTCCATTAATAGTATTCATTTTGTTACAATGTGAATTTCAACTTTTAATTAACTCTTATCTTATAAAAGTTCGAAACGCCTGATTAATGAGGATTTATCGCATGTTTTGTGTCAATTTAAGTTGATGAAAAAAGCCTACATTCTGGGTATAATTTAAGTTTTGATCAAATAGGACAAGCATAGTCATGCCTAGAGTAACTATTATATAGAGTGCCTTATATGTTAATGGTAATGTGTAATTATTACTTGTTTGGGATATATATATTTTAATTCCTGCATTTGAAGCAGTTCTGTCTGTGAATGTAAAGGTTTTAATGCCATAATTTGGGTTAATTTATCCGTACTTATTCATCACATGATGTTCTGCTCATAGGTGTATATAATTATACAAAGGGTTATTAGGCCAGAGCAGTTTGACTACCCCTTTATGATCTCATTCTGAGAGTTACGGATGTCAGATCTGGGACATTTGGGTGATTTAGTGCTTGAAGGAGGTAGGGAGGAACCCTCTCCTATTGCTCACATACTAATACAAAAATGCATTGGAAGAATATCAGGGCTAGCAAGTACAGACAGCAACAGGAACTCTAATTTCACAAGCTGCTAAAGATTGACTTCAGTGATATTTTTCAGAGGAACAAGAATTCTGATGAACATGTTTTGAAAACATTCACACAAGTTTGTGCTTGACTGAGCTGATTATAAAACCTAAGCATGGGATTCCTGACCTTATATTTATGCTTCCATCTGGAAGCGAAATATACTGTCAAACAGAGACAGTCTTATGCACAAAGATGGTAAAATTAAATATAATGTGGTGCTTTAAACATAAGATTCCATCTGTTTTTTTTTTTCTCACCTGTAAATGTTTCACTTGTGCTGCATCAGTGTTGTCAAAGATCAAAAACTGTCTAGATGGTACAGAAAATACAAGGGGACAGTAATCACTCATCATATACACTTCCTCCGAGTTCAGACAATCCACATTTGGCACAGATTAAAATAAAAATAGGACACTCTAAGCAGCTGCAAACTATTACTGAAGCCGCAGACTTTATGGAGTTGGATTGCCGTGACCAGTTCTATATGATAATGATATAGCTTCCCATATGAGATCACAACACTATACATCAAAATTGTATAGCCTGTAATCAGATATCAATGCTGTAATGCACTGGTGTTAATTCTCTTTAAAGTTCAGGATGTTTCAAATACACACACACAAAATGTAGTGCATGCTTGGGTCATTTTCACAAGCATGTATCACAAAGTAAATTAACAATCATAAAGAAACTCGCCAAGCCACCAACACAAAAACTGAGTGCATTTTACACTTAATCCAGCTGTTTTTCTTGACAAACCCCTGGCTCATTTTAATAGTGCTTGCAAACTAACCACGATCACATGATCTGGCAAAACATATCTAAATGAAAAGCAATGCTATTAAAATATTAACTGTTAAATAGACCATATCTTAATAATAGTCATATATTGCACAATCCATATTCAAGGAAATCAGCTGATCTGGGTCCTACATTGGCACTGGAAATATAAAAACACCTAGTAACATACTTTACCTGGCCGATCGAATGAATATAATTCTGACATCATTCTTTCAGCAGGAAAAAAGTTGGATGCTAGACCACAAAATGGGAAAAATTTCAAGTCACAGAACTGTCTAACTTTTTTTTTTTTTTTTTTTTTACCAGAAGCATTAAACATTCTACCCTGTGCACAAGCAACGCTTTGCCTAGATGCATTAGCTTTACTTATGTGGAAAATGTTAGTGTATTAAAACTACTGGGCTAACAGAAATAAAACATATGTAGCTGCAGATGTAACATTAAATGTCTGTATGACAAAACATACACAAAGGTGTTACAGTATAAGAATATGCAGAATATTTCAGTGTAGTCACATTGCACTCTATAAAAGGCAACAGTCTTTTTCAATGTAAATGCCACTCAAAAGATCAAGTAGAACAATTACAACAACCACAGGGATTAATTTCCCAATATTTTGTTTCGATTATTTATTCCTAATTAAATAATCCTAAGTGTTCAATCAAACTATCACCTTTCCTTTCACACGGTCACTTCTGGTAAATTTTTTGGCCAACGGGGTGGGGATAACCCATATAATCGTCAGTCACTTTGAAGTTCACTCCCCAATTTGCAACAGCAGTTAATCTTTCCTGAATCACATGACAATGCATTCACTATAAATTAACAGAAGAAAGTGCATCGAGTGTTCAAGTAGGGTGTATAGTTCAACACGTTTAGGGAAGAGAAATAAACGTTGGGCCACTGAACTAGCACTCAATGGGCAAAGAGTGTGCCAACCATTAACTGTAACAAGTCGAATTCTAACCTTTCATGATAAACAAATAATCATACTATGCAAATATTGGCAAAATGACAAAGCAAAAAGCACAGGTGGTAAAACAGTAGCATTGAACCTCGTATCTCTTGATTGGCAGTATTGTTTTGCGTATTGTATGGATGGTTTGTGGAGAGATTTTAGGGAGGAGTGGGAACATGGAAGTGGTTTTGCAGTCTCATCTCTTTGAAGCCCTTCTTGGGTCCCTGCCATTGCTAATGGTAACTGTGGGTTTGGGTGGAGCAGGGGGTCCCCCTCCAGTTACTGGGGGTGGTCCATTGCCTGAAACACGCCCATTTGGTCTTCCTGGAGCCCCAAAATTGGGATCCCGAGGCACAGGTGCAGCACTGTTATTGGGAAATACTGGCACAGTACCATTTCCTGTTGGACAAAGAGTTAAAAGAAATGTGACAGACTTAACATAACAGAGACACTGTAATAAGTGTTACAACTGTTACTCTAGTTGCATCATTTAAGCAGACGTTTATCAAAAGCAACTTACAGTATGCCAACGGTAGGTACAAACAGGAGTGGGATCTCAGTAAATCTAATTTCTGAGATTGAACCTGCAACCTTCGTTAGCAGATCAGATTCCAAACCATAAAGCTACCACTACTAAATAAGCATTGGTTACCTTAGTAGGATGGACTGTGAGAAGCACTAGCCATATTTGCTTACCTGTCTGCGCAGGAGTACCTGCATTTTGATTCGGTGGAGAATTTCCCCGCTGTTCTTTACCCTATTGAGAGGATGAGAGATAAGACACCATTGTGTTGACTTTAGTCATAAACCAGCACCTCCTGTTATGCAGTTTATTGGCTCAGTATTTGAATGTGCAGCAGCAGCAAACCAAATGTTTGCTTCTGCATAAATTATTTCTACATTCCAATTTATCTGTTCTAAACAAAGACTTTGAAATGAGGTAGAATGCAAAGCAAGCAATGTTTTTCCATAACTGAAGCAAATTTAGGCTTGCAAATAACTGAAAGGAAGTACACTCATTGAGGCATCACACTGAGGTGCCATTTTGCATAAACAGGAAGACTGCACTCACCGTCTTGTTCTGCTGGTTAGCTTGTGCTAGCAGCTCTGGATTTGGTTCGCTGAAATTAGGAACTTCAGAATACACCATACAGAACCTGTGAAAGACAATACAATATATGACACTCCAAGAACAAGACTGGACATCCATGCTATTGACATTTTCATGAATTTTCCAGGCTCAGAAAGCGAGAATATTAAAACTGAGATTTAAGGGTTCCCCTGACCATGGAAAAACCCAGATTTTGAATTATTTTTTGACATTTACTGAACACTCAAAGCATTTGCATAAAGAAATCAAGCAATATCTACCAAATGATTCATATATGTCACTAGATTTTGGAACCGACACAAGGGTTAATTACCATTTCGGTTTATCTGCCAAATGGACATGGTTATTGCCCAATGCTGATAAACCACAAAATGATGAACGTGGCAAAAGATTATATTGCACATTATATACTGAGAGGGGCAATATTTAATACTCACTCTCCTATTTTCTGTAAGTCTCCTCCTCTTCCAGTGTACAGTGTAAGGCACCCCTTCCAGATTGAAGCATACCTAGCCAGACACGCAAACATTTCAGAGTTAAAACAAACATATCCGTACATAACGTAATATAACAATGTTCATAAACCTTAATTCATATTCATTTATCCTCTGTACACGGTTACCACTTACACCATTGTTATTGATGCGGTCTTACAGGATGCTAAGCATTTTAGACCACTTTGAGTTTGACATTCCAATAGCCACACAGGGTTTAAAGTGTCTAAGGTCTAAAAGAACTACACAGACAGACAGACAGGAGGAGGAGGAGGAGGTGGTTCGTACCCTCTCGTGAGGCGGATGATGTCCCCGGGCTGGATGAGGCTGCCCAGCTCATCCCACACAGAGATGGCGATGCTACCGCTCTTATCAGCCACCTTGCACGAGCGCACCTCGTGCCCGTCCTTTGTCTTCGTCACCCGACCTGCGCGTGCACAGCAAAGTTCAGTCAAATCTCAGCCGTAACAAAACTACTAAAAACACACAAATAACTGCGCTACACGACGGCAGATGCATGAAAAACAGCAACAGAGAGGTCAAGCGCAACGTTAGACATGTTAATCATGAATGTTAGCACGGAGGAATTAGCTCCTCTCATGCTAAAAACGGTCGCGAGGGGCACAGCAGTGAGTCCACTTACCGATTTCCAAAACTATAAAGACGATATTAAGGTTTTTCGATCCGGGCTTTACATCTTTAATCAAGATCACAGCTTCGTTGGAGATATTCGACATTTCTGAGAGCTGAGGTGGAGGCTAGCACACCGGCTAGCGAAACCACAGCTGTATGAGAGGATTTCTTGATCTAAAGCTAAATCTGTGCTCTGAGTGGGTTGTTATATTTGCCAAATAAACTTGACTTGGCAAATAAACTTTGTTCACAAGACCCCTTTGGTAAGGCTCAGGTGTTTCTAGCGTAACATTTGAGGCAGTTTGTTTTCACACTTCAACATCGAGCTAAAGGAAAGAAAGTAAAAGGGGAAATATTTCCCCCTACACGATTAAAACTATTCGTATAAAACACTCAATTCGTATTCCAAACAGATATTTTAGACTTCATCCTTTCCTAAACCTAAAAAACTACGACTCCAAGACTTCGCTTCCAAGTCTGTCTCTGCTAAAAATGTCTAACAGCATCCAGATTGATTTATACTGAGTCACGGTCTTTCTGTTAGCCTACACAATACACTCAATACACGACGTCAAATTAACAAAGAGCTATTAAAATGGACGTTTCTTTACATAAACGTGCCGGTTATGTTGCGGGTTACGTTTAAAACCGTGCCAGTGAGTTCAGTCACACACACTGCTGGTCAAACTGAACACTAACGCATCTCTTCATTTCACCTTCCACGCGAAAATCACTCATCTGAGGTCTAAACGAGATTTAAAGACAAAAGCGACGAGAGTCGATCTAAAACGGATGTCAGCCGAGATAACTATAGCTGCCTAACTTTAATGTGCGTTATGAGCTGTTCGAAACTTCCTGATGGCCTTTAAAATTGATATAATTATAGCATGTTTTCTACATGTGTAGCACTGCAAGCTTACTAAGAAAGAGAATATATACATTAAAAAAAAAAACTGTCGCAAAAGAGGGGAAATATCTATTTCACAGTGCTATCCGCCTCTCCCTCACTAACAAAGCGTCTGATCTGCGCCAGTGTGTGTTCGGTTCTTTAAATTCTGCCGGATGTACCATCTCACTGTTCCGCCGGGGGTGTTCAAAGATGTGTGATTGCCGTTAAATACACAAATGTGATTTTAATATAAGCACATTTGAGTTAACAGACATGACAAACTATTCACTCTGTATTATCCATTATCATCAACATTGCACAGGAACGAAAGCTTTAGAGACTCAAGTGTTGGTTTTTACCGTGTTCTTGTTACATTGAGCTCAATCTGATTGGACACCGTGAAGAATGTGTCCACATGGATAGGAAATAACCACACACCATTTCCTTGTACGATTGTCGACGTTGTGTAATATGATTTGATTACAGGTTCCAAAATATTTCCAAAGGTATTTGGGTTTCATCATCACCTCAGTAATCCAATAGACTGATGGCAGTTACAAGGCGTTGTTTTTACAGTTTTGCTGTATTCTAATGGCTGGTTCCTATATGACCCCTGTATATCAGTGAAGTGCGGTTAAACTTGCGTTGGCGTTAACATCAAGGAAATCTAACAAGTTTTTAAAGGCCATGTAGATATGTGCAATACTTGCTTCCTCACATTTAGTGTTGTGCTTTCCGAATTCAAGTGTGAAAACATAACTGATTTACTAGCTAGATTTAGATTGTCATGAATTTTCACACACACACACACACACACACACACACACACACACACACACAGAGCTGAGATGTATAAATTTGTTTTTAGGGGTTCAGCAACAATAATTCGCTCAGTCTCGCGAAAAGTAATTCGTCACGAACAGGATTCGAACCTGTGCGGGGAAACCCCATTGGATTTCGAGTCCAACGCCTTAACCTCTCGGCCACCGTGACGCCATTTTTGATTCTCGTAAATACGATATAAAAACGTAATATCAATTCAACATGACTACACATGAATATTACTTTCTTGGTGTTTAAAATAGCCTAAAATAGTTACCCAACTATATATATTTGACATAAATAGCTCACTTAAAATGCGACTCTACGCAGACATCGTTCCCGTCTCGATTTGAAACGTCAGTTAACGTTATTGTCTAAAAGCTAGCAAACACTAGCACATGGTCTTCAAATAAACTTTTCTGAGGCGACAATATTAAAGTAAAACCAATTATTACGGAAATGTAATGAAAAGCAGACGTACACTTGTTTTTAGCAAAGCATTAACGTTAGAATACGATTATTATTATTATGCTAAAAACACATCTCTTCCATCTTTATTTGACCCTCTAACTCTAGCACTCTCTATTCTAATTCTATTTTATCTATCTGTCGTCTTTGTGTCTTCTTTGTATCTATCTGACCCTCTAACACTAGCTTTATTTTTTTCTATTCTATCTACTTATTTTCTTTAAACAACAACAACAACAAAAACTAGCTTTCTTTTTTTCTATTCTACTTGTATTCTTTCATTAAAAAAAAACTTGCTACGTGTACTGCGTTTATTGTTGCTCTTTTGTTGGTTTTGATTGTTTCTGTTGTCCTCATTTGTAAGTCGCTTTGGATAAAAGCGTCTGCTAAATGTCTAAATGTAAATGTAAATTATTATTATTTATTATATATTATTTCAAATCACAGTCTGATAAGGTATTTATAATTTTTATACTTCGTTAAGAAATTACATTTAGTTTCAAGGGCTTGGGTATTTGTCAACAAGCAGATGAAAACTGACGACGATTGGCCACACGGTGGAGACAACATCATCCATTAAATTTTAAAGGTCCAGTTCCACAAACCAGCTACGGTGGCCATGGAGAAAATAATAATAATAATAATAATAATAATAATAATAATAATAGCAGTAAATTTGCGTGTTAATCCCTTATTTTTTTCCTTCTAAACATTTTCCTTTGAATGAAAATGTCTTCTGTTTATGGTACCTATAATCTCAGCTACAATATACTCTATACCTCCTTACATATTTCACACAGTCAGTGGAAGTCGGTACCTCAGAGAACCTCCTTCAGCTTGGACAGATATACAGTATTTGTAACCTGGCCCTCAGTCTACCTGGGAGCCAGAGAGATTTTAGACTGCTTGCCAAACCCACATATGGTTGATGTAGAAAATGGAACCGTGAAGTTTTCTGTCAAGACCGACAATTCATCTTACCTCACATACTCCACATTTACTAAGTAAAGAACAACAGGATTTGAGACACTCAAAACCTACTTTGCACACTTTTAAATTGCATTAATAAATGGATAAATGTTGTCTAGATAATTGTTAGTTGTTGTAAACAATACCCAGCAAACCCAAGTTGTTTTATCAGTGTTGACGTAACACCAGCATGCAGTGCGGTGAAGAGGCCTGCAGGCAGCACACCTGAAGAGCATGCAGGTATTCCACACCTCAGCTAACCGTGCAAACTATAGCCATCAATACATTCTCACCTTATCTTTTTTCCAGACAGTGGCAAATGAACTGCTGAGAAGCCATCCATCAGAACCAGGAATGCACCTTCTTCACCTGGTATGTGTGCGTGTGTGTGTGTCTCAAATAAAGTGTGTATACTGAGTAGTTACGATTATAGGGGCCCACGGCTGTGGGGGGGCCCCCGGCGATTTCAACCTACCGGCTGAGGCCAGCCTAAAAAGACACCCAGGACAGTTGACGGTGCTGCGCGTTGTCACAAAAGCTTATCAATTGCACATGTTTTTAAGCTTTGCCAGTTTAAACATTCAAACTAGTTTAAAGCATTCAAGCGCAAAATGCGAAAGAACTCAACTGAGTGCTTGCTCACAGTATTCGTGTTATGTCTTAAATAACACGATAACTAACTCTCCTTCGTGTTATGTCTTAAATAACACGATAACTAATTTTTCTTCGTGTTATGTCTTAAATGAACGTAAACAGTTGAGAAAGACATTGGATGTGTATCATTATACTGGATGTATTGTCTCTTAAAGTGACCGTGCCTAATTTATTAGCTGCTGTTGGTGTCCAGTCCAATCCAAGAAATTAAATGAGAGACAACCACTCACAGCTCTTTAATGAATTACTTTGTAGTTTTAACAAGAATTAAAATTTAATTTATACAGTGAAGACAAGGCAATGATATTTTACATTTGATTATTCAGTTTCTGTACCTCAACACCTACAAACTTGAAAAACCTTAAACATTGTTATTTATCTGTGCTATTAGCCTACACAATTTCAAACAGGGCCCATGGGAACAACCAGCAACAGGGCCCCGTAAACCCCAGCTACAGCCCATATATATGGCAGCTGTTTTTATATTCACAGGTCTGACATCTGAGTACAGAGTATTTTACCACTGAATCATCTAAATAATGTTAGTGTTTAGCAGAATATGAAGTTATTACATCAGCAGTATGGAATGTTTGACTACACACAAATACTTCACTGTAAGTTTGTATTTATCAGGCTGTGTATGTGTGCCCTTGCCGTGCACTATAGCAGTAATTGGAGAGTTGTTGGCAGCGGGCAAGGTTGCCATGGAGATGGCAGTCAATTGTGCTGGCTTTCCCCCAGACATTTTGTAAACACGCTTCCTTCCCACCATGCCAAGCACTGCTATCAGTCCTCATAGACATCTACTTATTCAAGCCTCGAGACGGAGTGCTGCTAAATATTTTAATAAAAGTTCTAAAAATGTCAAAAAACATAACTTTGTCAACACCTATTGTCTTTTGTAGGTATGGTACAGTAATGATGTTCCATGTTGTCACCATATATTTCATGATTACCATGTTAATAAACAATGGTTTCTACATGGTATTTGCATCAAAGTACTGTGTGAAAAACTAAGTACTGTTTCCAAAAACCATAATAATTCCATAGTACTTTTTTGTATGCAATTTAATACTACATTTTATGTACATTGACAGAAGAGAGTCTGGACTCCAGCATATCAAAGGACAGATTGGTACACATTGCCTCTCCTACACACAAAGAAAAAAGATAGAGTGTGAGAGTTCAGGCGTTTCAGTTCAGTCAATTTCATGGTATTCACAGGCTCCCACAGGAAAATATAGCTATTTCGGTGTATCATTGTGGTGACAATGGTCTGAACTGCTGTACCATTCTCGGGGCTTTTATACAGAATCTATTTGAAATGGAATCTAAATGGAATTTCCTCCTACAAGAACGTGCTTAATTTCTGAACTTAACACAATAGGTTATAGTTACATTATATTAGGGATTAATTCAGGGCAATATGTTATTTTAGCAGACATGCTAACATTAAACAATCTTGGGAACAAGATACCAGTGGCACAAGGGAGTAACTACACTTCCCAAAGTCTCAGAAGCTGGTTGAAGTCAGAGGAGTAGAAACACAACTATATCTAAGAAGGTAGCTCAACAGTAGCTGCAGTCGACGGCGGAGACACAGATGCTTCTTCTGCAGGTCTCGCATCTTTCTCCTTCTCCTCTTCCTCCTTCCCGTTTTCATCATTACCATCAGTGTCATCATCTTTATCCACTTCTTCTTCAGCCAGAGTTGGAGATGGACCGTTCTCGAGATCTCCACCCTCATCTGTGACGAACACCTCTCCATCCCCGCTGCCTGGGGTGGAGGGGCTGCGAAGATCGTCTCCATTTGTTTTCTCACCTGAGGAGTGTAACTCAGCCAGTGGCAGCTCACCATCAGGTCCCCCAATGTTGGGAACATCCACTGGGCTCAGGTTCCTCGGTGAGCTGCCAGGCTGCTGGGAGGAGTCAGCATCTCCATCTCGTACCTTCTTGACGTTGAAGGTCATTGGAGAGACACGGAAGGATGAGCTCTTGGAAGAGGAGCTCTTTGGGTGGTTGGGGATGAAGCTTTTCTTGATCTTCTCACGCTGTTCTGGAGGCACGATCTTGTTGATCTTCTTCTCGATGTTGCTTCGTGAGAAGGCCTTTTTTAGACTATCCACCTTCTTCAGACTGGAGCGCTTGAACTTGTCAGCACGAGAGCGCTCCAGATGTTCGCTTCCCAAGCCTGGGAAGCTCTCTTCATGCAGATCTAGCGAATCATCACCACCCTCTGCCAGAGGACTCATTGCTCCTTTTTCCTCATCGTCATCAGAGGAGAGGCTGATGGTCTGCAGGCCTTCATCTTGAGAACGGTTTAAATCAGTGACTGGAGTTGGTGCAGATGGACCGATCTCATCCTGAGAGGTGGAGGCCAGGCCATCTTTAGTAAGCAGAGTGGAGGGGATTTCATTGTCCTCCTGAAATTGGAGAAAAAGAAAATGCATTTAACAATGACTGAAAGGTTCAATGAGTAAAGATCTGCCTTTAAGGTTACAGTGCAGATAATGCGTTACAGTGCAATTCTAATATAACCTGTATTTAAACGTTAAACGTGTTGCACTTTGCAGATGATTTTAGCCGATAACATTGCATTGCAGTTTATCAGTTTATGCATTTTGTGGGAATTGAACCCACAACCTTGCCATTGCTAGCAGCATACTATACTGTAAAGATTAGTTTCAGGTCCACACACTACTTTTGTACTGATAAACAAAACAAATAGATGAGTCAGTTTGTCTGTTGTTGTTGTTTTTTTAGTTATATTGTGCAATCTACTGAAAAACCTGTTTGTTGCAGAGCAAGCTATACCCAAGGCATGTGGAGGCACTGTGTTGGAGTTACTTCAAACCAAAAAAAAAAAAAGCATTGATGGCAAGAGGTTGAAGTTTACTGTTCCTGCCAAATTCCTTTTAAAAAGTTTTGATTTATAACTTACATGTATTTCACTTACATGCAATCTAAGTCAAGATTTTTGGGTATATTGCATAGCTCAATATATGCTGAATGCAATCATTTTTATTCCTTTCTTCTTTGTCTATATGTTTCTTTACTGTGTGATTAGGCATAGACATGGAATATAAATTATGTTTACCTTATGCATTCATTTAATCACTGAAATAAAAAACATCAGATATCCCACACCCTTTCAAATCTCTCTCGCTCTCTCACAAACACACACACACACACACACACACAGAGTGCAGAATATTCTCTTCCACAAACGTCCAAGCCAAATCCTTTTAAAAAATCTTTGATTTAAAAATTACATGCATATGCATAAGGCAAACTTCAATCATATTTCACTTAAAAAATGTATTTATTTTGTGAAGTCAAGATTTTAGGGTATACTGCATATAGCGTGAATGAAAGAATCTTTATCACGTTTTTTTTTCTTTTATGTTTGATTATGTGTATATATAAATGAAAATATACAAATGCTACCTTTTACATAATTAAATAACCGTTAAAACACTGAAATAATCAACAACAAAAAGATCACCAAATATGCCACAACCTTTCAAATGTCTCTCTGACACACAGACAGCAGAATATTCTCTTATCGCTGCTCTCCCTTCACACACGCAGACCCCTGACACACACCTCAGACATGGCTGCTGAGGTTTACAGGGGTTATGCTTCACGCTTAAGGAGTAAATTGAAGATCTGACCCTCAGGGAAAGGCGGATTAGCAGCACGAATGAAGCTTTTGCATGCTCACCTGCTCCCTCCAAGGGCACTAAGCACACAATTCAGAGCACGTACCATATACCTGTCCAAGCTCTAAACATCTAAATGACAGATTTGTTACTGTATGCCAGTATTTCAATATGAAACTGCAAGTAGAAGTATATGCTGAAAATTGTGGAGTATAACAGATCTTCAGATGCCCCTGTCTCTGGAAAATGTAAATTTTACAAATGAAGCAATGTTATACCCTATAAAGCACTCATTTAGGTTTTTTAGCTAGAATTAAGCTCACTAATTCAAAAGAACTGTTCCTGTTCCTTTAACCTGTAATTAAGATAGACATTGAGAGCTCTCAGTTGTTGGACATTAACTTTATTATATTATATGCACTATAAAATGGAATAACATCAACCTTATCCTCATCCCCTCGCCCTTGGCCACGAAACTCTGTGCCATTAACAAGAACTTGGTTTACAAATTCCAGTGAAGGAATGCAACTCCTGTTTTGTTTTTTACATTTCAAAAAATAATCCCAATGTTTTACCGATTAATATGAGAAAAACCTTTTTCAAAGGTGCATTTCTTAAAATGTGTTAATTGTTATTTTCAAAAAGTGGTCCAAATGGATGGTACTCATCTTTAACATTTCGCCTTTGACTAGCCAGTATCACCCTGAGGGCAGAGATCCAGTCCAAACCAGTGTTGACTCTGGGCTAACCAGTTTCTTCATGAGCAAACGTACAGAGTAACACCCCTCAGGTTCAAGAGCTACATGGAAACCAGAGCTGGGAGTTGGCTGTGTTCGGTTAATCAACAAAGCATCAGCTTTTAATTTGCGATAACCTGGTAATGGCTACATTTGTATTCTATTTCATAATTAATAATAGAGTGAAACTTAGGGAACACCTTTATATTATGTTTTTAGTCCACTATATCAGAACTGTAATTTACCAAGAACCTACACAGATGGGATTTAGGATGTTAGATAAAAAAAAAAAAAACGTTAACTCTGTAAAATGATTCCCTGTTGAAATACGTTGATTCAGCTCAAATCTAATTAGTTTGTGCCTTGAGGGCCTTGTCATATAAAAAGTGCACATATGAAATATATCTCCAAAAGCCTGGGAAATTTCATGCAGTAGTAGGCTGACCCCAATCTGAAGGCTTTATTGAAAGAGTCTCAACAGTACAAATTTCATTACAAGTAAAACTAATATATATATATATATATATATATATATATCAATATAATGATACATATTTTACAAAATCCTTTGGTAATGCCATCATTCTATTGACTTTTTTTTTCTCTACATGTACTTTCACATTTTGAACACAAGCTGAAAACCAAAGCAGGTAGTCTCTGTTTTGTTAGTTTCACTGTTCGTGTATCATTTGCATTCTTAGTTGAAGCTGCTCCAGTATTTCTGATCCTGCTCTGTATCCACCTTTCTTAACATTTGTTTCTCAGCCCTGTCTCTTGTAACACAGTGATAAATCAAAACATTTGCCATTCAGATTTTGACCTTTATCTAAATACACAATGGTCAGAGGAAAAGAAAGAGGAGGAGACTTGAAGGATAGAGAGAGGGAGAACTTTTGAAAACATTGTGTCACATGCTGATACCCCTGGTTCAGTGTGTAATGGGAGCCTGGATAATTAATGCGCCCCGCTGGAGGCCTCCGGACTTTTTGGAGTGGAAACATCGAAAGAGATGAGAGAAATGGTGTGTGTGTGTGTGTGTGTGTGTCTCAATCAGGCTCGTAGGATCTGAACAGACAACACAAGAGCAGCGAAAAGCACAGGAAAGAAGCAGAGGAAAGACAAATATAAGAACAATAGAGGACGGGACTATTAAAAATAAAAAACACAAAGGAAGGATGTGTCACTGCTGGATGTTAGCAGTATTGCATTTGTTCTTGCTAAGGGAAAGTGTTGTTTTGAGACAAACATGAACATATGCCAGGAGCTGCTGAGTAATCAAAAAGGAGAACCATGATGGGTTAATATAAAAATATAAACACTAAAATAACATGCAATGGTGTTTTAGTATTATTTATATACTATTATAGCATTTATTAATATTTTAAATGAGCTTTTTTTTAGGTTTATATTTATTTCAGTTTTAATTTTGCAGGTTTCATTTTAGGATTTCACCCTATATTTATTTAGTTAGCTGCCAAAGCAATTCAAATT
This sequence comes from Tor tambroides, assembly GCA_021397915.2. NCBI lineage: Eukaryota > Metazoa > Chordata > Actinopteri > Cypriniformes > Cyprinidae > Tor > Tor tambroides. Next base: position 34,432 of record JAFVLL020040885.1, read on the forward strand.
TTACATTAGTTTATGTTTTTCATCTAATAATTATATTCAATATTTCAGCTTTATTTCAATTAGCAAAAATATATAATACAAAAAAAATCCCTCAATATTACAATACTGTTCTGCCATGAAAAAAACAACACCACAATAATACAACAAAAGCACAATACATTGTCTTTGAATTTTTTTCTTCTCATCCAGGGAAAATGATTCTGCATCTGTTAATACAGAAAAAGTCTACGCCATCTGCACGTTTTTATTGTCAGTAAATGGATGTCTAACTAAAATAAGGACTGAATTTCAAGCCTAAAGCAATTTTCTCTCTCAGATTAATTATGTAACATGTTTATAAGATTCTAAAAACATAAAACACATGACATACAGCTCACATGTAACACCCCATCAGCCTTGGCAGAATTTTGTGTAAAAAAAAAAAAATAGATCAGACAAATATGTGCTCGCTCATCCGTTACCTGTTTATGATGTGTGGAAGAAGTTCTTTGGCCTTGCTCCAGATGGAGAGAATAAGTGGAAAGCAACAGCCAATTGGCTTGAACACACAGTTCAGTGAGATGCCGGGCAATGCAATGTGCTATCAAAGCCTCCGGTCTGCAGCACTGTGGTGAAAACTATGGGAAAGTGATATTTAAAGGGCCATCTGTGGACTCTCAACTGCCTGAATTCGGCATAGCAGAGGTTTACTTCCCTGCAGAACTGAAGAGTATTTTTAGTGTTTTTGTTTTGGATTTAATCAAATTCTGACTACTTATTGTCTGAGCTGATGAGAAGTGAGCTGTCTAAAAGAGGGGTCTGATTCCATCTCATTCTCTCTCAGGTTTATATTAAAAAGCTTCATTGTCTCTGTCTGGCCGCTTGAATTAATCACATGATTAGTCATGCTCCCTGAAGTATCATTTTTCTAATTAGACTGTATTTATTTGAGTGAGTCCAATAATACCTGCAGAATGAGTGTGTCTGGATCATTTCATCTTCACAGGGCTTGACTTTTCAAATCTCAACCTTTACATATTTCTTATTTAAACGGCAGGTTTGGGTGGAGCATATTAAATGGCTTGTCTGTTTGAACAAACAGCCATTAGGCCGTGAACCATTTGTTAGTCAGTTGCAGGTGGGTGGGCATTCTCAATCCTCAAAACATTTGATTGGACAAACATCTGTGCTGTGCAAAATGAGTCATATCGCACTTAACCTTGATCCTTTGCAAACGTTACTGAGCCTCGTGCTGGAGGAATCGTGGCTAGGAGGCAGGAAAGTGCGTTTAGCAGGATTAAATTAGCTCTGCACATATTAGCTCTGTCAAACATTAGGGTTTTTATTTATCCTTGAAAATACGAGTAGAAAAAAAAGGAATAAAAGTAGGCTACAGTCAGTTGGTCATCATCAGTTAGTGTTTGTAGGCCGTACGTTATCAGCGGAGTGATATGAAACTACCAGTTGTTGGAGGTTGCTGGGGCAACAGTCAAATATACAGTTTGGATGTCATTATACAAAAATATTTGACTGCAGAATGCTGCGATTGACCAAACTGAATCAAGTATTCCAGAGCACTGTAAAAAACAAACAGCTGTATGTGCGTGCTGTATGTTAGCACAATGATAAAGGGAGGAGTCGAGTTGTCAAACCAGAAATCCAGCACATTGAGCCGAAACATGCCCGAGCAGAGAAGATCTCTCTCTCTCTCATACTTCAGTTTGTTTTCCATTGTTCTCATCCAGTTCATTCTATCTCTTCTGTTCCTCAGCTGTTTCCTCCACCATCACAATCTATTCCCTGGCCTTGAAGTAGTCCTGCTTTGTTTTCATAGTTTTTTCTTTCTTGCTTTCTTTCTTTTCCCCAACTCTGTCTTTCTCTCAGATTTCCTTTGAGGTGAATCTTTGTTGGTTGAGGGTGGAGCTCAGGGAACAGCATAGGAATCATAATGAAAGAACATCAACCGTCATATTTCATCCTGAGCTTAAAAATGGCAAGAATTCATAAAATATTGTAATTGCAATCTGAATCAGTATATTCTCAGATAAAAATAGCCAGAACAAATCTCTGGCACACACACCGAGCACAATAAGCAAACACATTTTCTCTCACTGTCAGAGAACAGAATCAGTGATGAGATCAAAACAACACAATCAAACTCACATGAATGCTCTTTGTTGTTGAGCAAACTGAACTATGGGCATGCACTGCATGAAATGGATACAAATCTTTAAGGAAGTCATGCTTTTGACTGATGAAAGAATGTGTTTTGTTGTATAACCCAGTGTTATTGTGCAGAATTATCAGACTGACTGTGTTTTGATAATCAGAATCTGCTCCGTCGTTATAAAAAGCTTTCCTCGTAACGGGAGGGCCTGTAAACACTGGCTATAGGGTTGTTTTTCCATCTCCTACCCCGAAAGATTGTCAGTTTCCCACAATTCACATTTACACACCCATATTTGTTTTTACCTTTCATTAAGGATCCTGATCTTGAGGATTAAACATCTACCTTATGCGAAAATGCACAATTAAGCTCATGCTGATGGACTGACTGGTCAATCATACGTGGCATTATTTGGATCTCAGCAGACTTACATCATCTTAATGAAGGCGTTCCATGGCATCTCTGGGCCAAAATAAACCCTGACAATGTTCAGAGGGTGAACTAATGAGGGGAATCGCAGCAGCTACAAAGGTGTAAAAAATGACAGTTGTCAGATGTTTTTGTGAACGCCCACTGCAGAAACACCTCAGCCAAAACGTTCCTTGCTTCAAAAACATAAAAGCAATAAAATATGTTTTATGACTATCCATAAAAGCCTCATGTTTGCCATCAGTCATGCAGCTTGCCAAACTTCACAAGTCATGGTGAAGATGTTTAAGATGCATGTTATCCCTTATAGGAATAGAAAGCATAGTCTGCTAGACGTCATGGAAAACATGTATTCATAACCAATCTAGATTAGCAAAAACAGCATAAACTATGAGCAGTTCTCTAGATTATTGCTGTGAACACATTTAATGATCTTTCCACAAGCACTGGCAACCACAAACACAAAAAGGCCAGAGTTACTGCAATGAAGAGCCTCAGCACGCAGAACCACATTTTTCAAGAATCAACACTGATGTATTTTTGAGAACACAGAAAGAGCAGTGATGCATTAAACATAAACAAACAGAGGCCTAAATGGGCAGTAATTACTGCAGATCATTAGTGCTTGTTAAGGGAAACAAGGCGGTTGACCAGACTGTCTCTCTCCCACACACATACATTTTCAGTGCCAAACTCAGTGTGTTTACTGCGTTTCTTTCTTACTTTCGGAGGGCCCTTGTGTGTTCAAACCACACCTTCCATCTCCAAATGCCTTTGCACGGTGCACAGAAAGTTTAGAATTACCACACAGGCGGGTGAGCATTGTCAGATGCCAAAAAATGAAACAAAACAAGCAAATGCACAACCAAAGAGCAATAGTACTCTTCCAAAGCAAACTCCTGAGAGCGAATAGATTTGCGATGGCTCTCCCTTGTGTTTGCATTCTGTGTTTACTTTCAGTAGAGTGTCGTTCTATAGAACAATACACCATTGTTTTAATGGCCTATGGTATAAGGACATGCACATCACTTTCCAGGAACAAAAAGAAGAGAAAAAAAGTGTCTTGACTCAAAATAGCCAGTGAATTAAAGATATAGCACTGACGTGCAAAAAATGTGAAACATCACCTGCAGCTATAATGCCAAACATATGTCAATGTCCCAACGCAAGAAGGGAAAGTACATACCTGTGCTGTTCTGTCACTCCTTGAGGCACTTTACTACTTGAGAAAGTGCATTTCGACCAAAATATTATAAAAGAACTAAAGCAACTGATGATGCAAGACTTTAATCATAAGAGGGTAGCTGTGAGACAAAGTTTAAAATAAGAAAGTCTCATTGTGAGATACAAAGTCACAATTAGAGGAAACAAAGTTGCATTACATGAAACAAAAAGCAATTGCAATTATGAGATAAAAAGTCACATTTGCCCTTTTTTAATATTTAGCTTTACTCTGAGGCGGAAACTTGGTTCCATGCCTGACAATATCTATTAACACACACACCCCTTCCCGAAACTTAACCGTGTGTGTGTACTCTATTGCAAACATATGCATATATACACTACTGTTCAACGGTTTGGGGTCAGTGAGATTTTTAATGTTTTTTCAAAGTAGTCTTCTGCTCACAAAGCTGTGTTTGATTAAAACACAGTAAATATAGTGAAATGTTACAATTTTGCTGTTTTCTGTTTTAATATGTTATTATTAGCAATTTTGAAAACTGTTGTACTGCTTACTATTTTATGCAAACTGTGATACATTTTAGGATTTTTAGAAGTTTAAAAGAAACCTTTTGTTACATTTTTAATGTCTTAACTGCAATTTTCCATCAATTCAATGTGTCCTTGCTGAAAAAATGTATTCATTAATTTCTTAAAAAAGAGTGGATTTCAGTAGATTCACAATACACAGCAGGAGTGCTAGTGTGTGCATGTGTCTCTAGCAAAGCTTTTCTTTTCATCTTGCAGCACACATTCCCAAATTAGATATTACAATCTCCTGCAGCAAACTTTCTGCAAGCCTGCACTCATGCCAAAGTGTTTTAACAGTCTGCATACAGGCTGATTATCACTTTAGAAAATCACCTGCTGCTAGATCTCAAAGGGAACGGTTAAGACTTGGGATCAGCCATTAGCTGCGCTGTTCAGCCCCATGGCCTTCCTCTCTGACAGCTGGATTAGTCAAGAGTCATCGCCCCAATAATCAACTCTCTCTACTACGATGGAGTGCTTTTATTAAAAGACTTTATTAAACCTAATTTCCTGAAAAAGTTTATAAAGTAAATCATTTTGAATTAGCATGCTTAAGATGAGTCTTAGAAACTGTTAACCTCAGCCTGTTACTTTGATGAAGAAATAAGACAGTAAAGTTATCTTCTTATGGGAAATGAATCCACTTGAGACATTTTATGCTAGGTAATGCCTTCATGAACGATCAGGCATTGACATGAGGGATTAGAATATGAGTCTCAAAGGAGCTAGATAAAAGTCTGTGTTTTCATAGCTGTTGACGCTCGCTTTGACATTTAGCTCATTTTGCTATTGAATAACATTTGCCTCAGGAAAACTGATTCCCAGAAATCATTTTGAAAAGCAGAACTCTAACACCCCAAAGAAATGCCTCTACCTGCTTCTACAAGTCAAAGATCACTGTCCCAGCGTGTAAAGCTGCATGTGGCTTGCTCCGGGGCAATCAGATAAGAATACTCTTCTAAAAGCACGAGCCCGACGCAGCTGCTTAAATCAACACGACGCACCCTTCACTTTAACCAACTGGCATAAAGTATAATAGCATTTCCTGAGTGTGTAAAATTGCATTGCCTGAACATACAAAACACCTCATCTAAGATTAGTGCAAACTAAAGCACAGGTCACAAAGCTGGTTTAGCCAGAAGACCTGACTTTACAATCTCAGTTGGTTTTACGTTTATTTGTAAGGAGAGGCTTTTAATCAAACAAGCCTATTGTAAACATAGTAATCTTTGAGCTATATGGTAAGGAATTATGAAAACTGTGAGAGTTTGCAGGGACCTCAGCCATAGAAACTCTCGTTTACATGTATTCTGCAAGAATACACACACACACACACACACACACACACACACACACACACACACACTGACATTCTACTGCAGTCTGCACAAACTTTTCAGC
>JAFVLL020040886.1:0-27464 GCA_021397915.2 Tor tambroides
TTGTTCGCACATCTGCATTTTCCATTTAATCCTTGACTTTCATTGGAGCTGTCTGTAATCCCTCAAACATGACTAATGGGAAACATTAAGTACAAGTTCGGGAACAAGTGGTTTTAATTAAAATTTCCTTCGTAGAGGCCTTGAATGGCTGGAGTTTTTTATAATTCTTCAGAGGAGCCAGCATGTGTTTTTCCTTTTATTAGCAGTTATGGACATACTCGGTCAGCACAAGGTGTTGCACATTTTCTACAGAAACTTAAAAGCAAAGCACTGCTATCTAAACCACATTTCTCTTCGACGACGGCTTTCAAGTTTTGGAGAGCGACTAAATAGTGAAGAATGACTGAAGGGGAAAGCTGATGTAAATGGTGGTGTAAATGGAACGAAGATGGAGCCCAGTTCAAATAGCCATATTTAGAAAATACAACGTCTTGTGGGCGAAACGAAATAAATGGTTAAAACATGCTGAGTGGCACATCGGATGGATAAGGGAGGAAAAAAGAAATGAAACAAAAAAATCAATTTTACAGCTTCCGACAGAGGAAATAGTTAGGGATCTCCGCTGGAATCTTCATGGGAAACATTCATGACCTTGTGCTGACAGCAGTTTGTTCCACCCACATGTGGTGAACTCAAGTTTATAAGAGTTAATGAACACTACTGCCATACCGATTTTCAGTATGAGTGTGTGACACTTTGACCTCACATTTTAAAGCAGGGTAGTCTACTGCATATGGGTGTAATCACACAACCACATCCATTCAGATCATGGCCTATACGGCGTGTCATGGCCTTAAAATCCAACACAATGCATATGAAAGAGTATCGTCTTTAACTATAATCTCTGGAGACGTCGTTTGATTGTGCTGGATTTGGCTATGAAACTGTTTTATGTTGCTAACTGCATCCTATTTTGTTTTATGTTTAAAATAGATTCAACAAACCTTTTTTATTACATAAAAATACATCTTTAAATAAAATACATATTTTACATATTATATCTATCTATCTATCTATCTATCTTTAATAAATAAATAAAAACTATATAAGAGATATACAGAGATTATATATATATATATATATAATAAATAAATAAAAACTATTTATATTTTATTTCTGCATAATAAATAATAACTATTATTATTATTATTATTATTAAACAACAATATATAATAATGTATATTATTATATTATTATATACGATATAATAATTATATAAAATATACAATTATATAAAATGCTAAAATATATAAAAATTTATTATAAATTAATATTTTATATTAATTAAATATATGATATTATATTATATTATATATAGAATGAATGTATACACACATTTACAAAATAATGTAAAAAAATAATAGTGTAGTGCATAAAGAAGTAATTGATGTGAGCAATTACAAATTATCTAATGAACCTTCGCTTTACACTACAGCACATCATCTATGGCTATACTTATGGTTCATTCTATAAAATCTCTGCTGAAAGTCTCATGCAATCAAATGTTATCAATCACATGTTATTTCTTTGAACCTCAAGTCATCATATCAGTCCTCTGATGTATGCAGGGTCTTTTCTTCCTTCGGGTCATGGCATATTTCAGCCTTTGCTCTGCATTGCTGTCCATATTACGCTTTTGTCCATCTGCCCGGAATCTTCCCCTTGTGTCCGCTTAGAAATGGCGGACAGTGCTGAACGCTCAGCGTGCTCGTCTGCATCTGAAGACGTCTGGAAAAGCCATCGGTCCGAGCCCGTTTTTGGAGTGTGTGCTCTGAACTGCCTCCCGGACTTGGCGGTGTCCATGACAGGTCCTCTCCTGGTGAGCTTGCTCCCATGATGAATGGCCACCTTTCTATTCTTTATTGCTCCACTAAATCATACAACTGCCATGTGTTTATAACCCATTTTTGCTGCTTTTTTATCCCCCCTCCGTTTTTTGGAATTAAACTACAGACGTCTTCTTTTTTTCTAATAAGGAACATACAGGCCTAAGAGATTTTTTGCATGAAGTTTGCAGGCTTCTAATTCACAAATTCACAAAAACATCCAATAAGCATGTGCTCACATTCATGGTTGGGATTGTTGTGGATATTAGAGGACTTCAAAACATGATCGGTCTGAAAAATCTGCAGCTTCATTACTGAAATGGTAGCAAATGGAAAGCACAAAAACCATTAAGTCCCTTCAACTAAAAGTCTTGATGCACTAACTAATAAAGTGAATATTTGGAGTGGTTCAATTTTGTTGATAATTCAATTGTGCAGCACTTAATGACTAGATGGTGCAATGCATCATCGTCCTGAATACCACAAAGTAATTCTCATTCTGCACCTCCTGGTCATGTATTTTTATGCTCAGATTTTTTCCCATTAGGAAACTGCCCCAGTAATGATACAGTGCATTATTTCAGCTATTGCTTTTGCAGAATTAACTGCGGTCTTTATGAAATATGTAGCATGGATATGATACATCTCCATAGTGTAATCATACTTTCTACTGCCTGATTACCTCTAGCTCTGCTCATTCCAATCATTTTCATAAACCTGAGCTTTATGTATATATTATTTGTGCTTGTGAGTATGTGTGTGCATGTGTGTGCGTGCATGTATAGACAGATAGATAGATAGATAGATAGATAGATAGATAGATAGATAGATAGATAGATAGATATCAACAATGACAAAATACATCTAAAGCATTTATTACCTTAGTGTTGAAATCAAAATCAAAAATCAAAAGTTGTATTTATTATTTTTAATGGATCTGAACATAAACTAACAATAAAATAAGTTTCAATAAGTTTTATTAATTAGTGATAACAAAGATACTGTTACTATTTTAGTGATAAAAATATTGTTAGTTAATGAATATGATCATATTTTGTATAAATAAATAAATACTTTTTTCTACCCTTTTTTTTGCATTTTTTTGTATTTTTCTGCACATATATACATGTGTAGTATAATTAATTTTAAAAATGTGTGTATATATGTATATATATATATACACATACATATAGATTTTATTTTTTCTGCACATTTATGCACAATATTGTGCTATATGATGCACAAACACACACACATACATATAAAAGATAAATGTGGATTATTCTAGTTATCGATTGCGCAGAATTCTATAGTATATATGCCTGTATATATTTATATATACAGCATAACTACTTTTGACTCCACCAAACAAAAGATTTGAAAAAGAAAGTTTCAGATACCAGACTGCTACAAAGCACCAGAGCCATCATTTATTTATGTTTGGTTAATAGCCCTAGCCACATTACAGGCAAGGTTGTGACAGCACTGAGCAACAGCCAAGTCCAATTTTGCTGCTCTCCACACTTTACCTTTCCAAACTGCACAGGCACTGAGTCTGAAATACAGCTGCTCTTGCCCATCAATCACTCTTCAGTCCACACATGCAGACAGGTAGAGCTGCTTCTAGTGCACCTGTGAGGAGTAAATTCTGGTGCACTGACAGAGCCTTGCACTGGCTGGATAGGTATTCAGATTTAAGACAGGTGAGCCACTTATTTTAGTCACTTAAGGCATAGAATAGAGAGCACTGCAATCTGAACTTTTGGTATCTGCCAGAGACTTTCTCTTCTTGTAATGGTAAGACATGTTTCATGCTGTTTCTCCATAAAGAGCTGCATATGGTTTTAGGTCTGGCATTTGTTCTGTGAGTGCTCTTCAAAAACATAGAAGTGATGTATTGATGTATACTCTGTACTTTGTCTCCACCTAGTGATCATGTGCAAAAACCATTTCAGGCCATTTCTTTAAAATAAAAAAATAAAATAAAATAAAAAATAGATTGATTGAATGAATGAATGAACTACCCAAAATGTACTAATAATCATAATTTAAAAATCTGATTTGTCATGCAAATAACCTAGAATACCAACTGCTAATTTTTTTCCTCAGAATGAAGCCGCAATGATTTTTCTAGGGGACCGTGGCACACTGCTCAGCTGTGCAGTGACTGACAGGTTTTTATGAGCTATCAATCATCTAAAGCGTGGTTTGTGTGTGTTATCGTGTGTTGGGGGAGGTCTGACCCACGGCCTAGCCTGACATTTAGAGAAGGAGCGATGCTCACCGAGGAAATCCCATTACAGCAAAGAATGATGGATCTTTTTCTTCTAAATAGTAATATGCAGCCTGACATATAATTTTTTATCATTTGTAAAAATAAAATTACTACATTCAGTCCTAGTGCTTTTTATTTTTATTTTATTATCTGTTCCCTCTTTTAAATAGCTCTTTTTGTTACTGAGCTGAATAGTGGCATGAGAAAGACTTCTAATATTATTCAAATTTCAGTAATATTTGTAAGCTATCATCAATGGCATATTATTATCATTCTGTAAAGGGACTGAATAGAAATATCCCTTCATTGTTATTAAGGAAAATATTTTATAGAGCACAATATAAAAAAAAGACATTAATAAGAAACATCATGGAATTTTTAATAGCACAGACATCACACTATTCAGAAATCCCTGCATTGTTAGCCATAAAAATACAAATACAGTAAGTAATATTCTGACCAAGTTTACAATCAGAACCAAACTGCAACAATATATTTTTGTGTGTTCTTATTTGGCCCAATAGCAAAAGAAAAAAATGTTACCATAGTATATCTATGACTTTCAAATAAATAAATGTGGGAAGAATTACATTATATATATATATATATATATATAATACAAATATAAAAGGGCACCACCATGTTAACATGACATGACCAGCTGTGTCATGCATTTACAAAGCAAAAAAAAAAAAAAGATTTAAAAAAAAAACAATATTACGTAATGAACAAAGCATGAACATTCAATGATCTGCTGCATATTGTTGAGGTCCAAAATGTGCATTAATATGATTGTTTGTAGTGTAAGATGAAAAACACACACATAAAAGGAATAAAACCATTTCGATGTTAAGTGACATACAACCAGTGTTGCCAAATATACTTATTATAAGTAACTTTGGGCTTGTTTTCTTAAGAACTTTCTAAAAACTGCCGAAAATAAAATGGCTAGAGTTTACATAGTCTATAAATTTTGAGGACAATAAAATCACCACTTTTAATTCAGTGCATTTATGTTGTGATGATATGGTCATTTGGTGCTTGAATAATGTACTGGGGGAGGGTATTTTTTTGGTTTTGGTTTTGGTTTTTTGAAAGGGACTAGAAATGGTTAAAGGAATGAAAACAAGCAGCATTTTGGAAGAACATTATATAAAACTATATATAGGGGTTCCCTATGCAGATGATTTTGCCCCACGTCCCAGGGATCACTTATTTTGGGCTAATTTTCCCAGACCGGGTTACTTACTTTGGGTTTGTTTTTTCAGACCAGGCCACTTTTTTCTATAGCAAAACCTGACAATACTGGCTGCAACCATTAAACAAGACCAGTAGATGTAAGAAGGAAGTCTAAAACCACTGGTGTTTTTCAGAAGAATAAGAGATAAACAAAAACTTACTGCCTGAGCCTTTAAGAAGGCACTTGGTAGCATTCTTACTGACTGTGTTGATAGCTAATGTAATTCTTTGTTGAAGGGGCTCAAGTTAATCTTATTGTATCACTTGAAATGTGATACAATTTGAATGTGGCAAAAGAGAAGGAATGTAACGCAATAGCATGTTATCATGCTGCCTTTGATCAATGGCACCGCTGACCTGATAGCAAATAAGCAAAAGGGCAAAGTTTGAAAATAAAAGCTCCTGGCTGTTCTCCTGAAGAAAAGAGATCCAGCCACCAAAACACCTCGCAAACTTATAGAATTCCGAATATGTCTGCACGAGACAAGCGCATGATCCTGCTGTAGGCCTCAGTGCTACTAATGGCCTCAGGCCTTAACATGCATCTCTGAAAGAAAGCAAATCTACCAACGAAGCAACGCTATGCTGTTGTTACTGAACAATAAATATGAGCTTGATGTTATTTCCCACTGAAGACTGAGTCATGTTTACCTGGTCCAGATCCCTCCCCTTTATGATTCCCTCTACACTGATAAGAGAACAGCAAACACATAGACATTTGGCAAAATCTCAGCCTCTCTATCAGTCTAGCTCTGATGAGCCTTGGACGTTAATTACTGTATCCTCAGCTAAATCAAAGAGCTCCGCTTCAGTTCCTGGGTGCAGGCACTGTATGGCAGAACAACGATCTCTACGTGATTCCACCATTTGAAGTCCATTGATTGGGAAGGGCAGAGTAAAAGGTCCAAGAGTGCACTGATATGCTGAGGCTGAAGCGTTTACAAGCTCGGATGGACTCAACAGGCCGTTGAGTGAAACTCTGGTGAGCTTTACAGTGTGCTGTTGATTCTCATATACAGGCCGAATCCTGACTTTACCATGAAGATTTCTGGGACTTCACTCGACCTGAGTGCAACAGACTATGGAATAACCCTGGACCCTACATTCACCATGCTGGAGTTTGACGGTCTACGTGTTCTCCCTCTACAAACAGGTACGTCTAACCTTTGGTCTACTAACTCATTACCCAGTTATTGACGCAAAAAGACAGTAATGATTTCTGAAGATAGGCCTCATGGATGTTGTTCTATACTTGAAGATCCTGCTAAAAAAAAACAGCTTTTCAGATTATCTGCCCAACCCAGCAAACAAAAGTATGTTCTAAGAATGTTTGTCTAAGAATTTCTGAATGTTCTTGGAATATTCCAAATGCACCGTTTTTAAAATGTTTTAAAAGCATTTTTTTAAGAATGTTAAGGGAGCATTCCATTTTATCATTTTGAAAACATTATGGGAAACGTACTTTTAAATGTTCTCTAACATTCTGAACCAAGTAGTAATATATATAAATAAACATTCTATTAATGTAACTCTTTGTTCATAACTTTGAGAAAACCTTGCCAAACCCTTAGCCAAATTTCTGAGAATTTAGTTACTGCTGGTTAGTGCTGATAAACCAGCTTATCCATGTAAAACAGCATGATCTTTCTAATTAATCTGGTTGAACAAAAAAGTGTGATTGGTTAAGGTAGTTGGGGCACTGACTTATACATTAAGTATGTCTATGAAAAGGACAAACATTTCAGATACGTAGGTTTGTGCTTTAGAATTGTACTCTTTGTATTCATGTTGGTTTCATATGGTTTTTATACTGATTTCAAATTTACATTTAATGACTCTAATCCATATCAGTATGTATATATATATATATATATATATATATATATATAAATATATTCATTCCTCATTCATTCATTTTCTTCATTATGATATCGAGACATTTGTCTCACCCTGACATTTTTGAAATGAAATGGAGATAAATTGATAGATAAAACAAGTGTAACGTCATTGACCTAGTTAACAATCCCACAGAAGTCCAGGAGTAGCATCCCATTCTCCAACCCAGCTTCCAAAACACAATTTATGCTGTTGACCAGCAAAGTTGGTCTTTTCAGCAGGGGAGGCTTGTTTGAATATGATTGATATTGCATTTGAGTTGCATATACACTACATGCACGGTTGAGTTAAAACATAAACACAAAGATAAATGTTTAAAGGCGGTCTGTCAGCATTTGTATGCATGTCTGCTGCCAATGAACATGGAGAACTGCAATGCAAGCCAAGTAGAGCATGTGTTTAACCACTCTCATTTTTAAACTCTTCCATACTTGAGTGTTTAGGCCATTTGCTCACAGAGCAGGGCACTAAAAGGTAACTTCGCAATGACATTAGTTCCTATAGCATGAGATGCTGCTATTTCAATTACTGTCTGGTCATAAGAGGACTTTTCAAAAGCCTATGCGCACCACTTCAACCTGTTCCTGCTTTCCATTATAATCTCATTTTCTTTAATCATTAGAAGCGCTGCTGATTCAGACATACTGGATCCATCTTACCAAAGCACACATGCGTGGGTGCCAGAAGCATTGTAGACTCTTAATATAATATAACTGCCCTTTGAACCCAGAGGCGTTCTGTATGTTAGAGCATATTACCTCTCTGAGTGGCTTTAAAGTGCTGAGTGTATTATTTGCATACATTAGGCTTTATTCCTGCGTCGTCTAAGTGAAGATGTGATGTTCGCTGGCTTGGGATGCAAACTGGTGGCAATCAAATTCTGAGCACAATTTAATGCAACACATGAGGGAATTGAATTAAATTTTAGCTAACACTGCGAAATTACCTGGGAAATAGCAGTAGACTGAGTCTTTTCACTGACCTGTTTAATTAAATGGAGTTTCACTTTCACAAAGTAATAAGTACAGACACTCTGACGCCGGGCGGATAATCCACTGGGTGATTGGACACGTTTCCTCCGCTGAGTTGGAATTGCAATGATTTACGTCAGGGATCTGCAACAGGGGGACTGACAATTATTAGTATTTATTTTTTTCTCAATTGTATTTTACACGAAAAAAACTAAAAACAATCATTTGTATAGTTAATAAAGGTTCATCAAAAATTCTGACATTTTACTCAACCTCTGGCCATCCAAGATTTAGGTGAGTTTGTATCTTCTTTGGAACATACAGGTGCATCTCAATAAATTAGAATGTGGTGGAAAAGTTCATTTATTTCAGTAATTCAACTCAAATTGTGAAACTTGTGTATTAAATAAATTCAATGCACACAGACTGAAGTAGTTTAAGTCCTTGGTTCTTTTAATTGTGATGATTTAGGCTCACATTTAACAAAAACCCACCAATTCACTATCTCAACAAATTAGAATAATTCATAAGACCAATAAAAAAAACATTTTTAGTGAATTGTTGGCCTTCTGGAAAGTATGTTTACTGTGTATGTACTCAATACTTGGTAGGGGCTCCTTTTGCTTTAATTACTGCATCAATATGGCGTAGCATGGAGGCGATCAGCCTGTGGCACTGCTCAGGTGTAATGGAAGCCCAGGTTGCTTTGATAGTGGCCTTCAGGTCATCTGCATTGTTGGGTCTGGTGTTTCTCATCTTCCTCTTGACAATACCCTATACATTCTCAATGGGGTTCAGGTCAGGCGAGCTTGCTGGCCAATCAAGCACAGTAACACCATTGTCATTGAACCAGCTTTTGGTACCTTTGGCAGTGTGGGCAGGTGCCAAGTCCTCCTGGAAAATGAAATCAGCATCTCCATAAAGCTTGTCAGCAGAAGGAAGCATGAAGTGCTCTAAAATTTCCTGGTAGATGGCTGCGTTGACTGTGGACTTCAGAAAACACAGTGGACCAACACCAGCAGATGGCAGCCCAAATCATCACTGACTGTGGAAACTTCACACTGGACTTCAAGCAACATGGATTCTGTGCCTCTCCACTCTTCCTCCAGACTCTGGGACCTTGATTTCCAAATGAAATGCAAAATTTACTTTCATCTGAAAAGAGGACTTTGGACCACTGAGCAACAGTCCAGTTCTTTTTCTCCACAGCCCAGGTAAGACGCTTCTGACGTTGTCTCTGGTTCAGAAGTGGCTTGGTAGCCCTTTTCCTGAAGACGTCTGAGCGTGGAAACTCTTGATGCACTGACTCCAGCTTCAGTCCACTCCTTGTGAAGCTCTCACAAGTGTTTGAATCAGCTTTGCTTGACAGTATTCTCAAGCTTGCAGTTATCCCTGTTGCTTGTGCACCTTTCCTATGCAAATTCTTCCTTCCAGTCAACTTTGCATTTAATATGCTTTGATACAGCACTCTGTAAACAGCCACACCTTTCAGTAATGACCCTCTGTGACTTAACCTCTTTGTGGAGGGCGTCAATGTTCGTCTTCTGGATCATTGCCAAGTCAGCAGTCTTCTCCATTATTGTGGTTTCAAAGAACAAGAGATTCCCGGAATTTATACTGTAGGGATGGTCATTAATTGAAACTCAAATGTAAATATTCTAATATTTTTGAGATACTGATTTTTGACTTTCATGAGCTGTAAGCTCTAATCATCAAAATTAAAACAAAAAAAAACTTTTGAAATGTTTTACTTTACATGCAATGAATCTAAAATATACGAAAGTTTCACTTTTTGAAATTAACTTTTTCACGACATTCTAATTTATTGAGATGCACCTGTATTTGCAGAATAGCATTGCATCACTTGCTCATCAATGGATCCTCTGCAGTGAATGGGTGCCGTCAGAATGAGAGTCCAAACAGCTGATAAAAACATCACAATAGTCCACAAGTAATCCACATGACTCCAGTCCATGAATTATCGTTTTGTGAAGTGAAAACCATCATTAAGACTTTAAGATTTATAACTTCAAACCATTGCCTCCAGCTAAAACATGAGTCCTCTATCCATAATATTGCCTTCCCTAGTGAAAAAGTCGTCTCGTCTGTATCAGGAGAGAAATATGCACAGATCAAAGACATTTCGTTTACAAGCGAAAACAGTCCTAAACAAATATGTGGGTGGATTTTGATGTGAGAGAACAACAGTGGATGAACATTTTCAATGGAGGAAGCATTCTAAATGAACTTTCATTCAGCAAAGATGAATTAAATTTAAAATTATAGTTTAAATTCAAAAAAGTGACAGTAAATGCTTTTGTAATGTTACAAAAAGTTTTTTAAAAAAAAGCTGTTCTTTTGAACTTTCTATTCATTAAAGAATCTTGATTGAAAAAAAATGTATCGCAATTTCCTCAAAAATATTAAGCAGCACAACTGTTTTTTGCTCTGACGATAATGAGAAATGTTTTTTGAGCAGCAAATCAGCTTATTAGAATGATTTCTGAAGAATCATGTCACGCTGAAGACTGGAGTAATGATGCTGAAAATTCAGCTTTGCATCGCATGAATAAATTACATTTTAACATATATTAACATAGAAAACAGTTATTTTAAACTGTACTAATATTTCACAATATTACTGTTTTTACTGATTTTTTATCAAATAAATGCAACCTTGGTGAGCATAAGAGACCTTTCAAAAGCATTTAAAAAATGGTAGCATCTACATTGTCAAAGTGATGCTACAGATGTCAAATTCTCTTTTGTCCACTCTTTTTCCAATGAAGAGCCACTAATTACAGGACATGTGCCTACATCAGTGCCAGTGGCTGCGCCGCAGCAGAGCAGCGTGAATCTCTGTGCCATCTGCGCAGACAGAGCTACAGGGAAACATTACGGTGCGTCCAGCTGCGATGGCTGCAAGGGCTTCTTCAGGAGGAGTGTGCGCAAGAACCATGCCTACACATGCAGGTGAGAACTGACAACTATCCACTATGTGCTTAATACACTTACAGATCACTTTTAATTCATCTCTAAACATGCTAGTATGGCCTCTATGAATTGTTGTTATGCAAAGCAGTAAGCAATATAGAAGGTTTTTAAAGTTCAAGTTAGAGATGAAAGACTTTTCAGACACTGCTTGTTAATTAATGCTCACAGAAAGTACAATGAAAGCCAGTGTAGGATCCCATAACACTGGCAATGAATGAAACATAGGATTGAAAATACAAGATACCAGGGTTATTATCATTAAATAAAATATATTTGTTAATTTAAATAAAGCTGAAATAACATAAAGTAGAAATATTAGAAGAAACACAAAACATTAAACATTCAGTTAAAACACAAAATTAGTTGAAATGGTGACTAATTGAAATAAAAGATGAAAGGTTAAAATTACAAACTGGAAATAAAAACTAACACTGGAAAAAAAAATTGAACCTAAAAATAAAAATTAATAGAAATGAGAAAAGCACATAGACTTATCACATTTAATAAAAAAAAAAAAAAAAAAAAAAAAAAAAAAGATAAAAGCTGAAAATATAAAAATAACAGCTAAATAAATATGATAGTATATAAATAATACTAAAATAACTTTAGAAAGAAAAGAAAATTAAATTTAAAAAAACTACATTGTATCATACACAATATCATTTAAAAAATACAGTTAGCATTTTTATTTTTTATGGATTTTATAAAATTTACAGAAATATGTCATGAAATTAATAATTAGTGTTTCAAATGCAGACAATATGCATTTGTATTCTAGGCTATGCAGTCCTGTACAACATCACATGTTATACAGCAGAAATGTTATTTCACATTTCCACAGGAGTTGACTGATATATTGTCTTTGTGGCAGGAGCCCATCTATAAATGATCACAATGTCTGTGTCCCATAAAAAAATAATCTGTGATCTGTGACCACCTTCATCAGAACGTGTAAGAGCATGACCTGAAGTGTTTCATTGGATCTCTTCAAATGTGAGAATTATAGTCGCCCGTGTACTTCTGTCTTTTGTGTGTGAAGGTTCAGCAGGCAGTGTGTGGTGGACAAAGACAAAAGAAACCAATGTCGATACTGCAGACTTCGAAAATGCTTCAGAGCCGGCATGAGGAAAGAAGGTAAAAGCCTGAGTCCATTTCATTTTAGTTTATGATACAGAGTTTCCTCAATGTCACGGATCTGGACTAGGCCTGCATATAAACTAATTGAGTTATTGGACTTATCCCAATACTTGTGAATGTCTGCATCTCTCTCTAAATTAAAGATATTGAACAACTGGGTGAACTCAAACTATTACAATAAGGCAATTCCCAAAACCATCATATAAAGTTTAATATACTCTCAAGGTGAAAAGCAAAGAAATGATGTAAAAGTATCTGGGCCATTGATTAAAACTTTATAAAGGTGTTGTTCTGAGCCATGAGTCTAAGACATCTCATCAAATATTGTTTTAAAAATGTCAAGTTTCACAGTGTCCTTTCCATCTATAAAAAAGAGCTTGAGCTCTCAGCCGGATGAAGCTGTGTCCATGTAATAAGTAACACAGCTCCAGAAATACAGTAATGCTGAGTGACCCTGGTGAAGGTATCAGTGTCTCTCCAAAGTGCTAAAAGTCCTTGTTTTCTTTGAGTAAGATGCACCTGTAGCTTTTTCACTCTCTAAAGCTTGTCAGTGAGACTCTAACACTCACTATAAGCTAGCTTACAATGATTTGGTTGAAAATGTTGCATGTTGTTTCAGTTTGGTCCACAAACTCCACATAAAATAAATGATACTTATCATTTCCACTCCAAGCTCTTTCCGTGTTGGGCAGGGCTGTTTTTCAGACTGATATTGAAGAAAAGGTGTATAGCTAACTGTATAAACGCACTAATTGCCCTTGTGAAAAAGAATATACTTTGGCATACTTCAAAAAAATACTTACTAAAAAAAATTATATACTTTAAAACAATATTTGCAAATGAATAAGTGTGAACTGAATGTAACGTTTTAAGACACTCAATTGCATGTTAATGGAAATTAAATGAAAATGTGTTATAGTCTAAATTTTATTATATTGACGTTACTGTAGCTGAATGTTTTTGTCCTCTTAAGTAGCCTTAAGTATATCATTATATATAATTTCATAATTACTTCTCTTGAAATATGGTTAAAGTATACTGCTGACTGTACTGACAAGCATTTATGGTAAACTAAAATATAATTTAATGTCATTTCTATTTAAACTTGCATATCATGTATTTAAATGTGCTTGTAATTACACACTTGAAACTGCAGTTCTGTGCATTTCAAATAAATTAATCTTAAATGTAAATGAAAATTATAACAACATACTTTATATGTGCTGTAGTATGCTAGTCAACTAATAAAGCAGAAAAAAAGATTATTAAAACATAATGATTTAAAACATACTTAAAGTATAACTTCTAATTTGGCATTTTTACTTTTTAAAAGTGTACTTAAGTGTGTAAGAGCCTGTATTCCCTTCAAGTACACTTAAGCGGCCTTTTATTTCATCAGTATTATTTTATCTGCAAGTATCTGCAAGTTTAAGATTTGAAATTCACTACAAGTGCACATTCAATACGATTAAGCACACTTCTTTTTTGTGCCACTTCTGCCACTTTGTCAGTAACTATATATATATATATATATATATATATATATATATATATATATACAGTATATATATACTGTATGTATATATATATATATATGTGTGTGTGTGTGTGTGTGTGTGTGTGTGTGTTTATTTGTCTTTTAAAGTGCATCCACTGGCTATATCGTTATCTGTTTTCTATCAGGTAACACATTATTTTTCTCTTTGTTTGTGTCTGTTAGCTGTTCAGAATGAGCGCGACCGTATCAGCTGTCGTAGAGAAGGTCAAGGCGTCGGGACTCTCACCATTGATGTGCTGATGCAGGCAGAGGCTTGCACTCATCAGGTGAACTTTCTGCTGAACTTACTTTCAAAACATTCACATTTGTAAACAATATCCTTTTCTTACACAATACACTTTAAGAGTAAACAGTATAAATCATAAACAATGATTTAAGCGAGACAACCAGTAGGGGGCATTTGACCTCAGAATGGCTTAAATTGGTTTAACCCTCATGTTGCCTCCAGGTCATTTTGGCCCAGAGAGGGTTATCTTCTTCCAAAATAGTTGGTGCATTGGACTTTTTGGGGAATTTTGGGGATGCAAAAATGACCAGCCTACAAAAAACAAAAAAAGTTTATAAATTTCTTGGTGTGCTATATTATTACTAAATCCTGGATTCAATCATTTTATTAACTTTTTTCTTTCAGTTAACACAGGTTTTGGATTTCCTTTTGGAACTGATTGGTCATAGACCTAAGTGATCTAAACTTATGGACCTCGGTTTTTGAGTTAGCGTTGACAAAATTAGCCACCAATAAATCTGTTTTCACTGAAAAACTATGACCATCATTAAATAAAAAGAAAGAAAAACTGTGCTAATTGAAAGAAAACAAGTTTAAAATATTGAATGTAAGATTTGGTTATAATACAGTATAATGAGAGATTTACAAGCAGGTCAGTCATTTCTGACAAGAACACAGTGAGTTTCAGATTTTCAACACTGCACAAGGGTTACAATAAGACAAAACAAGCATGAAAATAAGAGGAAACAATTGAAAATCAAGATATTTCTTGTCAAGACACATCCGTCAACAAGTGTTTTTTTTTTTAAGAAGAGGAAGATGAAGAACCTTACAGTCTTGGATAATACATCTAAAAGGATCAGAACCACAGCTTTGCCTCATACATTTTGCTTCTTCAGCTCGAATCATGTTGTAAAAAATATTTTCATGCTGGCCCATTTTCATCTTCAGCTTGGTGTTTCTTCACAATGAGGCACAAAATCACTTTCCAGAACCTTCACCCTCTCTGCTCCTCTCTGGTGGAAAGAGCTGCCAACCTCCAAACAGCTGAAACCATTACAACTTTTAAGAAACAGCTGAAAACACACTCCACAACCCTAAACCAATGCACTTGCAAACCAAAACATAGAAAATCTTCTTCTTTCTCTCCTCTGAATTTCTCCTCTGCTCTAGCTTGTGTCCTAATCTAGCTTTCTAATAAACGTGCCTTTGCATTCTGCAAATACTGCTCACTCTGAGACAAATTCCTTATGCTTCTCTGTTGTAAGTCGCTTTGGATAAAGGCCTCTGGGAAATGCATAAATGCGAATGTAGCTGTAATTGAACTATATTAAGCTCAGAGTCATTCTGCCATCTGCAGAACCAGAATCCCATGAGGGACATCAACACCAAGAAGATAGCCAGCGTGGGAGATGTGTGTGAATCCATGAAACAGCAGCTACTCCTCCTAGTGGAATGGGCGAAGCGCATCCCTGAGTTCTGTGAGCTCTCGGTGGATGACAGGGTAGGCCTGTTCCTGACCTGTTTGTTTGATCATGAGCTGTCACTTCCTGGCTATGAGTGTGTTGATGTGTGTGTGTGTGTGTGTGTGTGTGTGCAGGTGGCACTGTTAAGAGCTCACTCCGCTGAGCACCTCATCTTAGGGGTGGCACGACGTTCACTTCCCTACAATGACATCATCCTGCTGGGTGAGTGGGTGGCTGGATTGGGTTCACTTGAAAATGGCCCATTTCTGTTTGCACTACATTTTTCATGTCCCAGTCATATTGTATGCATTAAATAAATGATTAAAATACATGAAATACAATTAAACTTACTATTTAAAAAAATGGAAATCATATTAGCACTGTAAAAAAAAAAAAAAAAATGTTGAGCAAACTTAAAATTTTAAGGCAACCAGCTCCAGCAGATTTTCGAGTTTTCTCAACTTATTTTTTACGACATTTTTGAGTTTTCTCAACTTTTTGTTGTATAAACTTCAACTTTTTATGTATTTATTTATTTTACAGTGCTGTAGAAAATCAAAAGTTGAGAGAACTTAAACGTTTAAGGCAACCACACTGTAAAAAAAAAAAAAAAAATTTGAGCCAACTTAATTTTAAGGCAACCAGCTTCAGCAGATTTTTGAGTTTTCTCAACTTGTTGTTTTAAGTTTATACAACAAAAAGTTGAGAGAACTCAAAAATCTCCTACAAAAATAAGTTGAGAAAACTCAAAAATCTGCTGAAGCTGGTTTCCTTAAAATTTTAAGTTTGCTCAACTTTTTTTTCACAGTGTAGTTTTTACCTCATAGTGAACTATTCTTTAAAGGTGTAGCTGACCAATGAAATTGGCTGCAAAGGGTGATTTGCACTTACCAGGAAATAAATTGCACAGTTGGAATTAGAAATTAATTGTGCACAGGAAGATGAATTGGAATTACATGAAGTGAAATTTCCTGAGTTGAAAAAAAAACCCATAAAGGCCTATAAAACCCTATAAAACATTCAGTTTTCAAGGAGAGTTATTATTTAACTAAAACTGTTTTTTTTTTTAAACTAATGTTTTTGTTTAAAATAAAAATAAAGTAAAATAAATAAATAATATTTTATTATAAATAAATAAAAACATTTAATATTTTATTTCAGCCAGTTGCCAATTAGTTTATTTAGTTTAACTTGATGTGCTAAAATAACTGAAATAAAAAATATATATATGTAGACATAATTAAATACAATTTAATTACAATTTAAAACAATATATTTATATTTTTTAATATTAATATATTTTAAAATGACAAAAACACACAGCAAAAGTATGAAAACTTAAACTAAAATGAAAATGAAAACAAAAAATACTAATCATTTAAAATATTAAACAAAAAAAATTTAATAGTATCTTAATGATCCTAAAATAACATTGATTTCGAGACTTCATTTACACCCTGTTAGCTTCCATCCTGCTTGGTGTCTTGTTCACTTTATTGTCACTGTATAAATGGTATCAAATTTAGAATCGATAAATTTTAAGTACCTGTTCCAATTTATAAATTATACAAATACTTGCTTAAAATTTTTTTTAAGTTACAGTGCTCACAATGTATTGACTTGAAAGTAACAACCTTAATGTTAGCATGATTTGTCATTGTACTGTGTTTGTACAGGAAACGACTTCATCATTCCTGTTCGAGGCACCGAGCAGGAGATGTCCAAGGTAGCCACTCGTATCCTGGAAGAGCTGGTGAGACCTCTGCAAGAGCTGAACATCACAGACACTGAATTTGTCTGTCTCAAAACCATCGTCTTCTTCGCCCCAGGTTAGTCAGGGATCACCGCTGTGTTCCCAGTCAAACACTCTGTCCGTGCCAGGAGCGTCTGCACTTGTTCCTGGCACTCTTTGGTTGTGCTGTCTCTCTTGGTTTCATGATGTTTTATGGGGATCTATTAATATTCTGGGACGTTCTGGTGAGGATTGTTGAGTTATAGACTTTCCTGCCTGTTGGCCTGGAGGTCTGATTATAAGAGTGGAGCCAGGTTGGTCAGTAAGATTTGCTTTGTTTAATTTTCCTTTGTTTCAGCAGAGGCCATTTTTGTACCGCGTGCTACGATCTAACATATAAAGCTAAAATGTAAAATATTACAGGTTTTTCTCTTTTTTCTTCTTTTTTTAATATATTTATTTTTGTTATATATATATATATATATATATATATATATATATTATTAGTATTAGCCCAAATATAGATTTGCTACAATATGTTGCAAAATATTTTATAATAAATAAATAAATATAATAAATAAATTTTGTCACATTTGAAGAAAAACTTCATTTTATATAACGTGTGAAGAAATAACACGTGAACATTACACATAAAAAAAATTTTTTTTTTGGATTTTGACATATTAAGTTAGAAATTACATATATTTCAATATTTATTATAATTTCAAAAATATATTTCATTGAGCTTTACTGTTTACAACATATATTTAGCATATATTACAAATATATTTTGGCCATTTTTTCTGTACAAAATAAATTTTCTTGAAAATTTCAATTGCAAATTATTTTATACAGTATGTGTTACCTGTGTAAATAATTTCCATCCTGTTAGTTTTTTGTAATATGCTTTACCTTACAAAAGCCTTAATGACATTCTTACCCAGGAAGTGACATCATTTAAAAAAAAAAAAAAAAAACATTTTCACTCTGAAATTGATAGTAAATTTAACAAACATTTTTAAAGTACAAAAATCTTAAATACTATTTTCTTCAAAAAACATGCTCCAATTTTACTTTTTAAAAAAATTGAAAAATCTTTTTTCACAGTGTATGGGAAAAAAAACCTTTACAAAAGAGTTGGACAAAATTCAGAACTGAAGAACTGACTTGCTTTCAATCCTTGATTTGGAATTTTTCCCCCAAAACCATTTGCAGCTGTCTGTCCAAAGAGTTTAATGATCTGTCTGTTGCTTATTCAAATATACTTTGTCACAGAAATACATTACAGTCATGCACATACAAATCTTGATTATCCAATCCATGCACTAAATGGCGAATGCCGTCTCAGCTAATCTTGATACATGTCTCAGTGTCACTGAACCCGGTGTGTGTTTCAGACTGTCCTGGACTGCAGTGCTCTCAGGCAGTGCGCCGCCTGCGATTCCAGGCCCAGGTGCTGCTGGATGAGGCCACGAGCGAGCAGCGCGGCCGGTTTGGGGAGCTGCTGTTGCTGCTGACCACACTCCAGAGTGTGGCCTGGCAGATGGTGGAGCAGCTGCAGCTGATGCGTCTCCTGGGCAAAGCCAGTGTGGACAGCCTGCTGATGGAGATGCTCCTGGGAGAAGAAGCAAGCAGAGGATCTGCAGCACTGCCAGCCTCAGGTATAAAACCAATCTAAAAATCACAAATGAGATCTCAGTTATTCCTCCTAGCCATCCGTGAGCTTAAATGCTTGTCAGTACATTCAGCAATAACTTTAACCAAGAAGCAATTATGGAATGTCTTTTACTTAATTCCTACTTAAGTAGTTCAAAAAAGCGATCTAATATTGCATTTAATATAAATTTAAACTATAATACGTTTAGTTCATGTTCATTTTAGCAGTTAACGTTAAATTGTCCGAAAACATTATAGTTAATCTGCACTCAAGTATATTCTTTTAAAGTATTTTTTGTATAATAAGAACTCTTTTTAAAAGCTTTATAGATTTATATTCATAGTGTATGTCAAAAATAGTCTCTCCTCTGTGTTTATTTCTCACAAGGAATTTTAGGAGGAACATATGAGGCAAAATTCAATCAAAAGTCTAAGATTGCTAAGAATTCAATAAATTCTCCTGAGCTATAACATGTTCCTCTGGGTTTCCGTACACTGCTGATTTAGGATCAGTATATAGACTCTTAGATGAGCAGTGCTGGTCCGGACACATCGTGGAGAGTTACTGTAGACTTTCTCCAGCATAAACTTCAGTGAACTCAGAGCTGGTTAAGATTCCATAGGAGATCTCAGTCCAGAGTCCGTCTGTCTCAGTCTAAGCTGTCGGGCTTAAGATAAGACCCACCATTAGTTCTCTGAGGGAATGGGGGCTCTTTCTGACTTACCTGCTGTTAAAGTATGAACAGGTTGGAAATGGAATAAAACAGTAACTTTTTTTTTTTGCCTTTCAGTAGAGTCAAATCCTGAGCCACTTATATTTACCACAGCTACAGAGTCTGTCCTCTCCAGAGGAATACTGATGGAGCACATCCCAATGCCTAACTTCACATCCGTGATCCTTCCTGTACCCTCCTGTGAGTATCACAAGCACAGGTAGTCAAGCTGTCAGTCCTATAGAGTTTAAAGGGATAGTTCACCCAAAAATCAACAGTCTATGTCGTATATGACTTTTTCTACCTCCATGGAACATAAAAGAAGATATTTTGCACAATATCCATGCTGCTGTTTTCCATACGATGAAAGCAGTGACCAGGAGCTTCTCCCAAACAGTCAAATTAAACATCATGCTGTAAACAAATATTTTTTCGAAGATGTTCCATAGATAAAACAAATATTACTGGAGTACATTTTACAAGAAAATACAATTTCAGTCTTTCTACTTCAAAATTGCATGTTTAATTCCATGTTTCTTGCCGAGTAGGGTTGTGCCGTTAAACGATAGTATAATATGTGACCCTGGACCACAAAACCAGTCATAAGGGTCAATTTTTTTAAATAAATAAGCTTTCCATTGATGTATGGTTTGTTATGATCGGACAATATTTGGCTGAGTTACAACTATTTGAAAATCTGGAATCTGAGGGTGCAAAAAAATCTAAATATTGAGAAAATCACCTTTAAAATTGTCAAATGAAGTTCTTAGCAATGCATATTACTAATCAAAAATTAAGTTTTGATATATTTACAGTAGGAAATTTACAAAATATCTTCATAGAACATGATCTTTACTTAATGTTCTAATGATTTTTGGCATAAAAGAAAAATCAATCATTTTGACCCATGCAATATATTTTTGGCTATTGCTATAAATATACCCCAGCGACTTAAGATTGGTTTTGTGATCCAGGGTCACAAATAGTATTGTGTATTGACGATAGAGATATCGCCTCTGGCTGATGCCTTTGACGAAAGCAAGACGATTATTATATTTTTATTATTATTATCAGGTTAGTATTATTATCTAATTAATATTAGGGCTTATTTGTCCCATCATAATTCTTTTTCCGGGTTTTTACAGTGTTTGCATGGAATTTGTGGCTTGTTTCCGCCACAAAATAATTAATTAATTAATTAATTAAATTAAAAAGGTAATTGCAACTTTTTATCTCACACTTCTGACTTTTTATATCTCACAGTTAAATTTTTTTTATCAGAATTCTGACTTTACTTTTTGCAATCTTGCCTTTTTTTTCTTGGAATTCCGAGTTTACGTCTCGTTTCCTCCACAGAATAAATAAGTTTAAAAAAGTAATTGTGACTTTTTTCTCATTATTGCAAGGTATAACAACTTGCAATTCTGACTTTTTTTCTCACAATTGTTTAAATTTCAAGTCAGTATTTTGAGATAAAAGGTCATTTTTTTTATTTATTTGTTTATTGTATGGCAGAAACAAGCTGCCTTATATTTGTATAGCACTTTTCACAATACTTAGTTTCAAAGCATTTTCAATTCAATATTACTTCATTAGGTATATACTGCATTTTTAATGTCACTTTTGACATTCTGACCTTTTGTATGCAGCAGCTTTGTCTGAAGATCCCCTGTTACCCACACACACCGGGCCTGAGGTCTTCACACATGGACAAGCAGCAGACATGCCAAGAGAAATGTCCAACAGTCTCGCCATGCCAACTGTCCACACGTGCCTTTAACCACATGTATAAAGGTCCTCAGTTAAACAGACACGAATAACTTTATATACTTATGACCTCTGCTGATAAACACATAAAACTGAGGACAAGGAGTCATTATATTTTACACATAGCGAGTAGGATAATGCTTAATAATAGTGTTAAAATCTAACAGTGTTAAAATTTTAATGAGAGTGAAAAATGAACACAATAAACGGTCTCCAAGCAGTATATAAATGTTTTGTATGGAGATCACTGGTAAATGATTGTCTAATTTATTGGATGGTGACATGGCAGGGCGCATGCATAAACATTACAGTTCAACAACTCTCATGGGTTCATGGTTCAATCAGATACCAGATGTCAAACACATGAGGGTTGGTCTGCCTTATATGTAGAAAAAGGCCTGCCTGATTTTTTTTTTCCACTTGGAATATATCATAAGAGATTTTCTCTAGGCCTTATATTTCATGGTTTTGTTATCATATCATACACTGTAAAAATGATTTTGTTCTTGTTGTTGTAAATAAAACAGATTATTGAAGTAGGTTTTACAAGAAAATACTATTTCAGTTTTTGTACTAAAAAAAATCACATTTAATTCAGTGCATTACTTGCCATTTCTTTGTAATTATTTGTGAAATTTACTAGCAATGTCTGAGTGAAGATTGTTTCAAAGAAAAAAAAATACACCAATTTTATTCAGTCTATCGTGTTTGTTTCTGTCACTTTTTTTTTTTTTAAATGCATATTTTTCAGTTTATGCTCATGTTAGATTTATTTTTTGTTGATTATCAGGTAAAAGTGAATTATAATTTAATTTAAATTGTTTGGAAAGGAACTCAGCTATGAGGCAAACTAGAATAAATTAGAGACCAATAGGCCTACATGTGAAAAAAAAAACTTCACCAGAGGGCGCCAAATGCTTATTATCCAAGATGAAGATTTTTCCCACGTCAGGAAGAGCGCTTGTTATGCTTTCATATTATTTGACTTTTTCTCCATAAATATACATTTAGAACAAGTCATAACAGAACAAATTGTGAAGAGAAATAATCCCATACAAACAAAACCTTACTTACAAAAACTGTACAAGGAGGACCAAACTAATCCGAACATGTGAAGCACTTTTAAGTACCGTAGTTTTATTTAGATTATCATTGCAAAGATGCATTGTACTATCGCCGAACTCAGATAGAATGAATATTATCGTTTAAACTGCCATGTATGAAGTTATCGCAATGTTTTGTGTTTAAATGGATAGTCTACCCAAAAAATCTAATTCTGTCATCGTTTACTCACCCTTATGTCATTTCAACACTGTATTTCTTTCTTCTGCTGAACACAAATAAAGATATTTTGAAGAATGTTGGTGACCAGGTTCCATCGTTTTTTTGTCCATACCATGGACGTCAATTGGACCCACTATTTGTTTACCAAGATTCTTTAAAATATCTTCTTTTGACTTTCAAAAAGAAACGCATACAGGTTTGGAATGACATGAGGGTGATGTTTTGGGTGGACTGTCCCTTTAAGAGCCTCTCTTAATTTCTCCCTCCCTCAGTAGGTTAAAAAGAAGTTAAAGTTAGCAGCTGTGCTGGTCAGGCATTCAGGAGGGATACTCTGACTCATCAGCAGCAGAGGGGCTTAGTGGGCGGCTATACATCAATAAAGAGATGGAACAAGAAATATTTGCCCCCCTGGCAACAGTAGCCACAACGAGAGGATCTGTCCAAATAACTAAGAACTACAGTTGTTAACACTTATTCAATAGGACCTCGTTTTTGTCAAACCTGTGATTTCATAAACACACACACTTGCAAAACTAATCATAACTAATGCATGAGTAATGCTTTAATTGCTCCAAGTTCAATACAATTTTCTCCTCACCTGTGAAGACATGTCCCCAGCTAGCAAAAAACTGCCACTGTTACTATGGTATTGCCATAGGCATCGTGAATTTGATGCATTAATGCGATAACGGAAAGACAGAAATCATAACAGGATAACACTTTTAGTCTGTAAATTACCAGAAAAAATGTATTTTATCACAGCAATAAGTAGGTCACATATTTTGTCAGTGAGTAGGCTACAAAAAACCTGTTGAGAGTGTGTTTGTAATCCAGTTCAGATTCAAAGGAAAATAATTCATTTCATGTTTTTAAGGGCCTTCAGAAAGTCAGATTGGAAAAAGATCTACTTCTGAATGGCTGTAAATAAAGTACTTGCAGTGATGACGTATTTTTTTGAAGACGTTCACATCACCCACATTCCCTTGACAAAAACCCAATAGGATTTTTCCATTGGCTTTCGGATTATTGCAGAAAAAAAGATCTGTGACTGACAAAAGTTTGTAGTTCTTACACTTCTTGTTCATCGTGATAATCTTTACAAAGTAACACAAATTTGATGAATTTTGAAGCATAAATTCAATCAGCAGAAGCAAAAAGCTAAACGTAGGTTATAAACAATCTACACCACAGTCACATGACTTTAACGTCACCATCACTAAACATTTCTCCTGAGAGTTACAATTTGTTACACTAGTTTGCAAGACTGATTATAAACATGGTGAGGCTGTGAAAGTGAACCTGTTCAGTGTCACGATGTTTAACATCCCCACTGTAGTCCCATTTAGACACTTGTTAGCAACCCCCTTTTTCAAGACAAGTAAAAGCTTTTTAAAAATCACAAGAGGGTGTTATTGATGTATTTTATGTCATAGAATAAAACATGAATGCATCTTGAGCTTGAGTTCACCACACACCTTATTTCAGGCAGTGTTGGGGAAAGTTACTTTTAAAAGTAGTGCACTGCATTACAATGTTGCGTTACTCCATAAAAAGTAACTAATTGCATTACTTAGTTACTTTTTATGGAAAGTAATGCATTACATTACTTTTGCATTACTTTTTGTCACCTGGGCTAGGCTTACTTGTTTGTTTTTTTAATAACGAAAACCACAAAAGTTATTTTTTGGCAACTGTAAAGGCCCTTTCACACCAAAAGTGAAATAAATAAGCTTCAGACTGAAGGATGTGTGTCTGCCTCTGCACCTCACTCCCAATTTCTCTCAACACAGTACAGGAGAGGTGTCAGTGATAACTAACTTGCATTACTTATTTGAAGAAGTAACTCAGATATTTTGTTGTAAATTTAAAAGTAATGCATTACTTTACTAGTTACTTGAAAAAGTAATCTGATTACATAACGTGCGTTACTTGTAACGCATTAACTCCAACACTGATTTTAGGCATTTCACCAGAAAACTAAACTCACAAAAACCCACAGACTTCAAGACAATGGAAATGGAAGTACTAAAATGCAAACTCCTTTTTACATTTTGGCCTACAAAATTACCGCACATCATTCCTACAGCACCCCACTGTATGGAGAAAGAAATGTGTTTTATTCCAAAATTTTGACGCATTGTTTTTTTTGTTTTTTTACCAGTGTCTAGAGCAATTCAAGCCAGTCATGAGTAAATTCACCTTTTTTTTTTGCTGTAACAATAATCTAAACCATCTATGACACATATTCTATCATCTAGTATCACTGCATACCTGTCATCACTTTTAAATACAACAGTGAAATAAAACATTTTCTCCTTTTTTTATAGCAGTTTATTTTGTGTTTTGCTAAGAGTGAACCACAGGTTTCATTCAAGTAGATAGATACCTCTTTCTTCATGATTATACGGGGCTGCTAAACTGGTGTTGAAAAGCCGTTCAACATTCTCCAAGAACTCCACTTTATTTCCAGCTGGCTGCCTTTCACACCCCTTTCTCTGTGCTCTTCCCTGGGCTTTTCCATGCTGCTTCAGTCCCGTCTTTGCTGTCATCGGAAAACAGATTGAATAAACGACAAACCACACAGTCCACATTAGCACAAACCGGGTCTTTCAGCATGCCGTCGCACTTATTGACCTGAAGTCTTGCTTCTGTGAAACCTGTAAAACCAGGTTTCTTCTTTTCCGGATGTTACTGTAATTGTTGGCAGGGCCTGTGAGTTTCTGCTGGAAGGATAACTTGATTTCGCCACCACTTTTGGCAAGTCAGTGACATTATTTATTATTGTTAAGACAAAACTTAAGAAAAAAGGGGTAGAAAAGCTTTCAATGGGGCAGTACTTTTTCAAAAGGTACACTGTGCATTTTTTAAGAGTGTAATAATGTCAAATTAAAAGTTTTACTTTATTACTTTATTTTTAATAAAATTTTGCAGTGTTTTAAAGAAGTACACTTATTTTGATGTGTTGACTAACATACTAAACCAAATGTAAAGTATTTGATTATAATGCATGTACTGTGTTGCTCGAAATTACATTCAAAGTTAGCATATTTTAAATGTACTAATTTGCAATTTTCTCATTAAAAATATGTAATTAGAAATATAATAAAATGCACAACACACATTTCAGAAATGACTTTAAAGTATGTTTTAGTTTACCATGTAATCTTGTCTGTGTATTTGGCAGTATAACCATATTTTAAAGACAATAGAAGTAAATATAAAATTGCATATAATGATGTGCTTTAAGTCCTACTTAAGTTGGTCCAATATAATTCCATTTAATATATTATAATAATATTTAATAATATTTAAACTATAATACATTTTCATTTAATTGCAATCTCTTATACAGCTTAACATCAAAATTCCATGCCAAATGTGTAGCTATATAAAAAATGCCAGAGCCTTAAAGCACAAAAATTATATAATACTGATTTTGATGTTGAAAATAAATGCATAAATGTATAAATAAATATATTGTTAATAAATCAGGTTTGGAAAAACAGTACATTGTTGAATTTCAGGGAAATAGAGGAAGTTGACTAGACAGCCTTTTTTTCAACAACGTTCCCAAACATTCATCCAAAAACATAAACACACTGTTCATAGACACACAATCACACCCACACACGCTTACCACAGATCCAGTTTCAGAACTGACATGCAACTTATATGTTTCCAATGAAAGAAAAATATAGCATATACTAGTAATGACCATAAAGAACAGTCAGACATTAGTCAGTAGTTTAATACAAGTCAAGTCACGCAAAGGGTGAACGGGTGACCGCATTAGTAGGAGTTGGAGTGGTTTCCCATCATACAGCATGTCATTTTGAGTGACTGGGGTGGGGTTAATATCATTAACTCAAACAAAAACTAAAAGCATTAAAAAAAACATGTTAAATACTTCAAACTAAAATAAACATTAAAACTAAAATGAAAACAGAAAATTTGCAAATGACATCTAATTTAAAATATTAAAAACTATAATAGTACATCAATGATCCTAAAATAACATTGGACTTGTGGTGCTTATGTTTTGTCAATTTGCTCTTAAAAACAACAGTTTTGCTATAGCTTTATGGAAAATAATAAATAAAAGACTTCCTCATTCTGCTCCTGTAACATAGATATTGTAGCTGTATAGTGCAAATGTATTAGCAGGCCTAACATAAAATGTTCTGAGGTATTTCTAATGAATCCTGTGATTCGTTACATAACATTCACTATGTATTATAAGCCAATTTACATAAGATTGTCTATTACCATTTCCAGCACAGTAGCCAGTACATGTTGGAGAATAAATATGCTCAGAAACAAAAGGGCAGTAGGCATCTGTAAATGTTTAGGAACACATCTCTTTTTTCAGTGCTGCCAACAAAAATGGTCCTAATGAATCAAAATGACCAAACGCTGATCCATAGACTGTAATCCAAATTCTCCCATTTCTCAAGAAATGAAGCCTGTGGAAAAGTTCAAAAGTCAACTAAGACGCATCCAGGGGTGTGTTTCCCAAAAGCATCGTTAGCCAACTATGGTCGCAAGTTCCGTCGTTACCAGCATAGTTCAACGATTAGGTGTTTCCCGAAACCATAGTTCAAACGAACGTTCGCAATCAGCGTCACAAACTTCCGTGGTTGGAACTGCAGCTCTAGACCTGTGGTTAGAAGCATAGTTTCTTGTTAATAAGATATATGGGCTTAAATAAATATGCTCTTGGGCAC
>JAFVLL020040888.1:0-19674 GCA_021397915.2 Tor tambroides
GATAATAATGTTTGTTCCAAAAGACTTGTTTAAATGCAAGAAATTAGTTTATTAGATAATAAAAATATAAATTGTGACAAGACCGGCTGTCAGTCCGGGCAGCCCTCACTTAGCCCCCAGGAAGCCCTCACTAGGCCCACATAGGGCCCGCACTATTAATCTACAACAATAAATCTGTTTCACTATAAATATTTTTCAGTGACTATAACTTAAGTCTTTGGGAAAAACAGTTATTATACATCTGAAATGGATGCAGTCACCACATAACTAATGTCTGTATTGTCAAAAATGTACAGTAGTTAAAGGGATTTCAAATCAATTGGTTTATTAAATACAAAATAGAAAACATTCAATTCAGGCTAATACTGCTAATTTAACACTCTGAAAGGGACTACAAATTATCTATACAAATATAAAAATAATATAAATTTACATAAAAATAAAAAATACCAAATTATTACTTTGACCTCTGCTGAAAATATGTTTTGGTGTACTAAAGCCATTCCAGTTCAATTGAGTGGCTAAAGAATGGCCAGTCAATGTTGTTAATATTCTCCTAGTTGCATTACAGGGCTGCCTTCACAAAAAAAAATTGTCATAAAATGTATGACATAAAATAATATGAAATATTTCAGATCCTGCACTATTTATCACTAATCAAAGTACATCTGTAACACTGATAATGTGAACTCGCTTGTACATGCTTAAAAAAAAGAATTCTTCTTTGGCCTCTACGATTCTGTGAAAAAACTTTAACACACTTGGAACCTGTCCATTGCACAGAAGGTTCTTTAAAATTGGGAAGAACTGATCACTGAAAGGTTGGGGTTGGGGAACCTAAAATGGTTCTTTTACAGCATTGGTCAGATTTTCAGATGTTCTTGCTTTCTCTGAAGCACAAGATGAATACTTTCACTCAACTTTTCACTCAAATTGTTATCCTGATAATATAATTTAAAATGAAAAGGAAAAAAAAAGATTAAATAATAAACACAGATTACAAGCACACTTTTACAACTACGCTGTACTATCATCAACGCTATTTGCCAGGTTGCATTAAATGGGGAGCTGGTATACAAATTAAATGTGCTTATAATAAATATTTTCCTGAAAGGACAAAGGTCAAGCAGAAATTATATAAATCATATTGAAGGAAATTGTTTAAGTCAGGCACTCTGGTAGTAACAAACATGATGAATTATCCTTGCAGTATTTTTGGACTACCACTAAAATAATGTTGCACTCTTGCTTCAATAATTTTCCCCTAACACTGGAAATTGAAGCAATATTTTCTGCATGAGCCTCCCTGTGCTCCCCTCAGTGTCTGGTGACTCAATGTGCTGTCACACATCTGCCAAAGGGGGTTTCTCTTCCTGTGTTGGTTAGCTTTAATGCCAGCAGAACTGGTCAGGAAACATGACCACAGCGCTCCCCGATCAACCTGTCAGACCTCATTTACTCAAAGTCAAGGAGCTACAAGACCCCTCACCTCCCAGACCCTCAGTGTCATGTTACGACACTCCCCAAACTCCATCAGATCTTAGCCTCATGAATGAAACGAATGGCTCTCTTGTTGTGTAATGAATGATGCGAGCTGCTTTTCTCTTTCTTTGGGATCTACATCTTTTAGAGGGAGCAGATTTATTTTATTTTTTTTATTATTATTGTGTACAAGTTCAAAGTTGTAGAATAATAAGAAAGATCTATTATAGATGAAAAACAATTGTGGACACTGCAAAATAAAATTATTTGGCCATTTAACAAAATGTCCATTTCCAATTACTATAGAACAGCGGTTCTTAATCCTGGTCCTCGCGACCCCCTGCTCTGAACATTTTGCAATTTTCTCTTATTGCTACAGAGGTTTGTTTGATTCGACTATAAGCCCTGCGAAATTGACATCACAGGATATTCCGCCATGTTTCCAGTTTGAAAGGAGCGCATATGTTCTGTTCAAAGAGCAGTTGACAGCTCTGCTCCTCTCTACCTGAGTGTCTAGAACATACAGGGCAGGTTTGATGATACGACTACTTGGTTTGTGTTATGGCCAATCCATGCTGAGCACAGAAGTCCAATAACAAATCACCACTCAGGTTTAGACCTGACAGGCCATTCCTCCCAATCCATGTTTCTCTATCATCCCCAACATGAGCATCAAAATCGCCCAGCAGAACTATGGAGCCCCCAGGTGGTCCAGGGTTGCACCCAGGACCTCCAAAAAGGCTGGATACTCTAAACTGTAGTTTGGCGTATAAACACAGAACAGTCAGAGATTTCCTTCCACGACACAAAGTCGCAGTGAGGTGACCCTCTCGTCTACCGGAAACAGTCCAATGCTGTGGCGCAGAGTAAGGGACTTGTGAGTATTCCCACTCCATCTCAGCACCTCTCACCCTGAGTGACTCCAGAGAAGGAGAGAGTCTAATCCCTTTCTAGGAGTTTGGTTCCAGAGGCAGAGCTGTGCGAAGAAGTGAGGCCAACTATATTTAGCTGGTAATGCTCAACCTGGCTCTTCTCTGTGGTTTCATTAAAGCTGAACTGCTACTGACAGCGATGAGCTCACATCTCCTAAAATGTCTAAATTTGAACAACTTAACCACACTGAAAAAAAAAGTCCTTTGAATTTACTTAATTTTAATGTGTACATCGGTCCCACATGATCAAAATGTGTTCAACTGACATAATTTTTCTTTTTCTCAATGACTTATTGCTTGCCAAACCAAAATATTTCATTCACGTTAGACTACTTAAAATAATCATGTTGATTCAATGTATTATTTGTCATTACACAAATGTATTGTGTACTGTTAAAGTGATTTCATTGTGTCAAGGGTACCAACTTGATTTCTTAATGCTAATTAATTATTTATATTAATTAGTATTATTATTATTAATCAAGGGTATTATGCAACTTTAAAGAAATTTCATTGTCTCTGGTACCAGAATTGTGTAAACCCAACTTGCTTTACGTAAACTCTACATGTACATTAGACATGTTCAAATGTGTGAATACAAAATCAAATCTAAAAATGCATACTGGCATTGACAATAAAGGCAAAAAGCAAGAGTTGGTACTTACATTTTATTGTATTGAGTAGTCAAACTTTGCAAATTTGCAAAATTGGAGGACTGAGCAGTTGCCATTAATTGATTACACAGAAGAATCAAAACAAAAACACTTTAAATGCTGCATCAGCAACATATTCAAACACAAATACATAACGTATCCTCAAAGTGGATTAAGAACGGCAAGACATTTATAAACCAACTATTAACTGTTGTCAGTGTTGTTTAAGAACAGCAGAGACATTTGTAAAAATATTAACTGTCACAGTAGACTTAAGTGCACAAACAAAATAGTAAACTGTTAGAACAAACAGTGCATTCTGAAGAAAAAGCAAAACACTCAAGTAATTCAAACATGGCACAAAGTGAATAAGTTGAAATAGAGCAAGAGCTTGTTACAGTTCACTGGCAAGGTTAACCATGCATCTTAAAGGGATAGTTCACCAAAAAATGAAAATTCTGTCTTTAATTATTCACCCTTTATGTCGTTCCAAACCTGTAAGACCTTCGTTCATCTTCGGAACACAAATTAAGATTTTTTTTGATGAAATCCAAGAGCTTTCTGACCCTCCATAGAGAGCAACACAACAAAAATGTTCCCATCCAGAAACGTAGTAAGGACATCTGTAACATAGTCCATGTGACATCAGTGGTTCAACTGTAGTTTTATGAAGCTACGAGAATACTTTTTGTGTGCAAAGAAAACAAAAATAACTTAATTCAACAATTCTTCTCCCCCGAGTTACCTTCTGCCTACCTAATGGTGGAAATCAAAATTATCTTAATTTGTTTTTTGAAGATGAGCGAAGGTCTTGAGGGTTTGGAACGACATGAGGGTGCGTAATTAATGACAGAATTTTCATTTTTGGATGAACTAACCCTTTCATGCCTTTAAGGACAACACCAACATCCTCTGGTTCATCAGAAGCATGTTGCTTGAGAACATAAATCCAAACAGTGGTGTCTTCAATGGCCTCATTGATGCAGGCTTCATTGATGCCCTGCACAAAACAAACTAATTATAAAAATTTATAATGCAGGTGTATATTTTTAAATTTAATACATTATGTAAAACTTTGTCCAAAAAAAATAAAAAAATAGGGCTTTAGCAGCAATACAAAGTAAATTAAAAGACTTACCCATATAAAGCTTGAGTGTGTGCACAAAGATGGACCTACAAAAGAAATTTTTATAATCAGTCAATAATTGAGAGACAACATACAAATTCACAAAGTAAAGATGAACAGACATGTTTTAGTGTTTTGTCATAGGGCAATGAAAACGCAAAACAAAAATGAAAAACTAAATCTAATGTTCAGAACACTGTTTTATTTATTTAATTTTTTATTATTATTGTGAGAGACAGCGAATAAACCAAATTAGCCAACTGACATGATAACGGGATTTTCTGCTGGGTGCATCCAAAAAGGTCCAGTTGTCCGGCGAGGTTCGGTTGGGGAGTTACAGACGGTGGAAACGGCTCGCGGCTGCAGCTTTCTCTCGTAGCAGAAGCGTTTCTGCAGTTGAGTCTGACTGGTTGTTAATGCTAGATTCAATAACTAGTTGAAACCGATATGACTGCCGCTAACAAAAAGACTATATTGTAAATTAAGTATTTTATATTATATTTATTTTCAACCGCTTTTCATACCGTCTTTACTCTGCCTGCAGCGAAATCACCCGCGTTTTGCCTCTCTCTATAACGTTATCTCATTGAAAATGAGCTAAGGTTAGACGCTCGTAACTGGCGAGTCCCGTGTGGAAGGGCAATTCACACGGTCAGCAACGTTTCAGTGTACTGACAAACTGAGGAAAGTATATTTACTTTTATGAAAAATACCTCCTTTTTTTTAATTGTGAATTTTTTTTTTAAGGCCTACTGTTGTCCACCGGTTGCTGACGCTTAATGATAAACTAGCAGAGAGTGTTAAAGTGTTGGTAATT
Organism: Tor tambroides; assembly: GCA_021397915.2. Lineage (NCBI taxonomy): Eukaryota > Metazoa > Chordata > Actinopteri > Cypriniformes > Cyprinidae > Tor > Tor tambroides. Next base: position 5,011 of record JAFVLL020040888.1, read on the forward strand.
GATCATTGTAACAACAATTGTAATTGTTATACATTCTGAAAACTGGTATCTGGAAATATCGCCTACTTAAAAACAAATATAAAACAAATTGCTGAACTTACTTTTCAGTAAATCGGTGTTCATCTGGGATGAGGCGATTGTTGGCTCAGCTACTTTCACAGTTTTTGGCGCTCGATTCAATTTCTTCTTTTACGGCAGTTTGTCATCCCTCTCAGTGATGCAATACCGCCACCATCTGCTCTGGAGTGCCCCGGTTGTGTCAAAACTTGATTATATTGATTTCAGTTTTAGATTCAATCAGTTTCAATCAACGTGAGAGAAATGTGTACATTCAGCGCTCAGTATGAACAACTGAAATCTACTTGATTAAAGCATGTTCACAACAGAAATGCAAATTAATTGTGTTGTACATACATGCTTAATTTATGTAATTTCAAAGACCTGCTATGTTCATTTTTTTCAGTACAATAAGCGAGGTAAACAGCTGCCTATAGGGCCCCGGAGCCCCATATAATATTGGCAAAACAGATTTGGAAAACAATCTAGTGCATATTTTGTGTCTGCGTTCTGGAGAGTATCAAAGGTTTCTATTTTCAACGTGTTTTTGTAGTGTTGAGCAATGTAGCCATATCTGTTGATTTTTTTTTAACGCAATGACCAGTCAGAGGTGTTTAAGTTAGAATCCACTTTGAAATGCTGCAGTTTTATTTAGTGCCGAGTTCTGTGCGCTTGTGAATCCTTAGATTAGAACAAAGTGTTTGTAAATAAGAGATTTATTGTGTAGTGTAGAGCTTTATTGATTATAATGGAACTTCTCGAGATCGCAATTAACTTAAGTGAGTGACAGCTTTTTAGTGATTATAAAGGGAAAGCTCTTTGCATGCTTTATAGGCTATATCCATTTAGAATTTGAATAAAATGATTTTTCATGCTGCCAATTAGACCAACCCCTTCTTACACACTGCAAAGTTTCAGAAGTGACATCCGCACATAAATGGGAGATTCACTCTTGAAATCACAATGGATGCATGGGACAAAAATATGTCAAACTAAGGCTAGAGCGCCCTCATTAATTTCAGAAGCACCCACAGCTTTTTGATTCTAGAATGGGGCTTGTCAGTAAATGCTAAAGAATTCATTATAAATAATAAAATGATTATATGTTTACTTTTAAATTGTTTAATCAGTTGTAAATTAAATCAGTCTAATTATTAACACAAAGAAAATAATAATTAAGTATTGCTTACTATACATTATTTTCTCATGTGACAACTGTCTGAATGTCTCACAATCTTAATCATTATGATAAAAGAACACATAGTTGGTGTGTTAGGGTCCCATACCTGAATTTTCTTAGGGCCTCCAAATCACTAAGTCTGACCCTGATTAACAACCCGGATATTTGAAGTCTAAACAACTACGTTCTCACCTAAAAAAAACTCTTAAAATTACATTCTATGACACAACAACAGTTGTAGGCTATTTGTAAAACTGTAGTGGGTTTGGTACTCTGCCATGACACTCACTTTGAGGAATGCTGCAAGCGGAGTGATACGAATGGTGAAACAGTTCCAGTGGCAATACTGGTAAAATATCTCATGGCTGGAAAGACCTCTTAGCCAATCAGACTTGAGGACTAGAAAGAACTGTTGATTTTTTTTCTACTCAACAGTGCTAGGGGATCAAAACTGTTTGCTATGGAAACAGTACAGGAACAATGTTAGTTAGTAGGTCACTGCCTAAACTCAGGGGCGCAGGAGACATTTTCAAAGTTGGGTGGGGAGGAGGGAAAACTGTAAGCAAAAGCCCAGATAGTAAGATCCAATTTCCAGATATCGGACCACCACTTCAGGCTCACCGTCGGACCACCATCATATATTAAACTTGCCTGTTCATTAATAGAATAATATTGATTAGTATTACAATACGAAGTAAGTGAAATAAGAAGTACACATGAATGATCAAAATTTAGGGATGAGCAAAATGCCTGCAGAATGCCAAATCTGTCCCCTGTAGACCAGCCTTTTATGTGGGATGTCTCAACTTTCAAACTTGCACTATTCTACTTTGATCAATTTTAATTCTGCTATTTCACACTATTGGGGTTAATAGTTGTTAATAATTACATGGGATGATTATATGTTATGAAGCTTTGAAGAAGAGTTAACACAGGTTACCATATGGTTATGATCCAAACAGACGTAATCAATTAACCCTCATCTGTCCCTCCCGAACCTATAACAAAAGTGTCCCTCGCAGGTCAAAATGACCCGAAGGCTTTCAACGTTACACTTTATTTTTTTTTAATCCTGAAATTTTTTTTTATCTATTTTATTTTATTTATTTTTTTTAATAATTATTCATGTAGGTTTTGTTATTATTTTTGGTGATTTTTAATTTTATTTTCCTTAAATTCTGGATTTTTTAATGCAAATTAGCATATTTGCATACATTATTTCACCAAAAAAACAAACAAAAAAAAAAAAAACAAAGACACAATTTCTACTTTAAACATCATTATCAATCAGGAACTAGGTCACTGAGTGTCTCTGAGGCCATCTGGCTGGGAAAAATGACAAAAAACTACATTTATAGTTTCAGCCACTAGATGGGCCTATTGAACCCTATGGAGATTCTCAGCTGAGCTCAAAAAGTGAAATCTTGAAAACTACACCAACTTGAGGCTTCATTTAGCTTTCAGATATATCTCAAGGCTTTCAGATATATATAAAAACATTTTAAAAACAATATTTTGTAAAAAAAAATATATATATATATATATATAAATTTATATTGTATTTTAATCCAAACACATGCATATCCATAAATTTTCATAAATGTAATAAATATAAAAGATAAATTTAAAAATATAAAAATGATATCAAATCATTGGTCTTCACCTCATCACTTAAATTTAAAAGTGTTTGGTCAAAAAAAAAGTCAAAATGATATTCATTTCTCAGCAGAAACATTATTCATGTTATAATGTGTGTCTATGGCAGTGTGTGTACCATGTGTGTGTGTGCCTGTGTGTATGGGTATGTGAGTTTTTTTCTGCATTGGGGACATTCTGCAGTCTCAGCCCTTCGTTTGAGTATGCATCTTTCCTGGATTGTGTCAGATTTTGTATGGTAAAAAAAAAATCCCCCCCCCCCCCACAAAAAATGCTGGGTTTTTTTTCGGACATTCCATTGATTCCTATGGCCAGGTCAAATTCCTATGGCCGGGTTACATTTTTTTATTACACCCACATAAAATCATCGAATCGACTCAATTTTTGTGTGTGTGTGTGTGCTCTGTGATCAAGTGTGACAAAATTCAATTAAAAAAATCAGCAGTTTTTTCATAAATTCTATGCTTTTTTGGGTCCGGGTCAAATTGACCTGCGAGGGACACTTTTGTTCCTTTTTTTTTCACACCCACTTAACATCTTCAAATCCACTCAATTTTTTTTTGTGTGTTCCCGGTGCAAGTGTGACAAAAGTCAAGAAGTCTCGGATCATAACGATCAACGCTCGATTTTTAAAAAAACTTTGAAAATCAGTTTCGGGTCGTTTTGACATGAGGGACGGATAAACCGGTTCCCAAACTTTTTATACAAGTACCATCTCAGAAAATATTTGGCTCTCCATGTAGCCTACCACCATAATGACCAACATTAAAATACAGTAGCGTAGTAGGCCTAACTATTCAGCTACAGCACTGCACAGTTCAAAAACAAGGCAGTTTTATTCCTAATAAGAATATTTATTGTTGTCAGCCACTTTAACATTGTAAATAAACAGCTGAACATTAACACTTCATAGTGCAAAAACAGGTAAATAAAAAAACTTAAATAATTATTAAATTAAAATGTGTTGTACCTAAAAGTCAAATAAAACTGTACTGTACTTAAATGTAAAAAAAAAAAAAACCTTTACTCAAATAAAGATTAAATTAAAATGTATTGTGTTTTAACATTAATTTATATTTAATTTAGTTAATTTAATTAAATTCAATTTAGTTATATTTAATTTAGAGGAAGCATGAGTACCACTAGTGGTAGCCCACTTGTATCACACTTTTACAACAACTGACATTAATGATTATCTCTTTGATTAAATCATTTAATCCTTTCATATACGTTTCGCTGGCTTCATCTTTCTGGTTGTGCCAGGCAGACTACAAGAAACTCGTCTTGCAGCTGAGACAGGCACAAGCAAGACTACTAAATTCCCTGCCTGTTTAGGACTGCTATCAGAAGCACCAATAGAAGAAGACGACGTACCGTTCACTGTCAAATAGGAACAGGCTGCATACATGTAGGCTAATACCAAACGTAATCGTAATTTATTTTCTCCTTGTCACTAAAAGAAATAAACATTTTAAAACTTAACATTGGTTTATGGCTTGAATTACAATGAATGTGATGTTTGTGTCGGAAGTTTTCTATCTATAGAATCTATAGAATAGGAAAATTATGGCAAAATAGAAATAAAAAAAAATACAAATTAAAACCAATGAAATTGGAAGACATAACATGAACAACTGAAAACATTACAAGACATAGAGAAATACATAACAGAGAAAGAAAGCCAGAGAGCGCAGGAGTTTAAATCAGAATTCCAAAAACTATTGAATTCCAAAACTATAGAGTAACATACTAAATTGTGATTTTCTTCTTTTTTATAATACAACACTCCTTTGCAAAATCAAGAGATAAGAGGAATCCTGAAGCATGTGAAAAGAGGATAAATAACGACTAATTTCGGCAGGTGATGTAATTAAAATAAACAACAATAAAGGTGACATTGTATGAATTCAGAAATCCTTCCTCTGTTAGCGGTCATGTAATAACGTTTTATTGCTTGCTAGTTGTGTATACAAAAAAAAAAAAAAAAAAGGTCACGCGCTTTGACTTGACTGACACCTTTGGCATATCCCAGACTGCTTTACATCCTCCACGTCAAACAAGCCAATCCACAGAGCCAAGAATAATCTGAGTGGAAGCTGATAATATTGCTTTTATAATTAAGACGTTAGTGTCCGTTCAAATGCAGATATGTGAGCTGACAATATTAACTCAAATGTCTGGCTAGACATTTAATAATACCAAATAATACAATGCTAATTCTCATACAGTGTACGACAAAATGGTTGATATTAATCAATGAGCTGAAATATTTAAATATACATACACATTTTATTATTTATGCAACATGTAAACAAATGCTATGTGAATATCAAATATATTTAGACGAAATACTTGACACATCGGTTCAGCGGAAGCTGTTTGACTTCGGATGACTATATCCTATTTTGTTAACCATTTGAGAACGCATTTTTCTCATTCAGCTCGTTTTTAATTTAAACATCATAATTACCTGACCTGAAAACAATTTTTAAACAGCATTCATTAATTATGAAGCAACAGTGCGCAGTGAATTATTTGGAAATAACGATGTAAAATTAGCTATAAAGTAGAACATAAGATAAAAATAATTAGCCTTAATAAATGAAAAGGTAGTATAGAAAGTACATAAACCAACTAATTCAACTAGTAATATCAACATAACCCAATAAAAATGAATGGTTCTGTTAAATAATAATAATAATAATAATAATAATAATAATAGTAATGATAATAATAAACAAAGGAATTGATAATGAAATTTATATAGGCAGGTTAAGTGATCTACACTCTCCTCTAATGAAACACGGTGAAATATTTTTACAAATCATTTATTTGAACTCGAAATGTTTCATTTAATTATAAATTGCCATCTGATCCATGCATATTTCCAAACCTAGATGTATTTGCTGAGGGACTGTGAATGTGCAAACTGTCAAACCCGCGTAATAATACGATGATGGAAAATGATTTGATTCCTTGCAAAAAATCACACTGATATCATTGCTTTTTAATATGACAGGCAGATTTCAGAAGACTAAAATGTGAAAAGTTTATCTTAATGGTACTGCGATTAAACAAAAACATAATTCTGATGTGCAGTTAGGCTTTATGCATTGTATGAAAGAGACCTGCTGTATTATTTACGCTACACCTAGCATACGTAAAAGTAGCTAGTTATCTTATTAAAAGTCGTTTCCAAAACGTATTCAAGAAAACTGTTGCATTCTCGATTCAACAAATATTATGCTGTTATAGTTTGTTTACAGGTCCTTTCCACGCAACGCACTCCTCAAATAATAGGCGTGTGTAAATGTGACAGGGAGGTGCGGCCAGAGTAGTGAGAACATGAGGGAAAAGTTCCACCCTCACTAAGGAAAACAAAAGTTTGAGTTAAAACGTGGTCACGACGTGCATTCGGCTGCAGCACCCATATGGATTAACTCTCGCTGTACAAGAGATCTGAGAGTGGATAGGCTACAACATACTGGACAATGTACTGGAAAAATGAACAAACATCGAAGGAAAGTCCAAGCAAGAACACTGTAAGTGTCACATGAATTGCTTATACTTTTTGAATGTCTTATTGTACATTTTATTTTTATTTCCTGTCATTTTAAGTTCTTGTTTTATTAATGAATCGTTATGTGATCTTGGAAGATTTTCATTAATAAAAATGATCGAAATATATTAAACTTAAAAGAACAAAGGCTGCAGGCAAACTGCTTTTCCCCCATCATTCACTGAACTATTATTTATTCCTGTTTATCAGCGAGAACTGAATTACGGTACCATCCTCAGCTGTGCCTCAGACAACGCCTGTGTGCAATTAATATAAATTAAGTAATCGGGGGATTTGTTTTCTTCTTTGTCACGACGACAGTTGTGTTTTTTTCTAAAGAGAGTTTGGAAATAGTTTAAAAGTGTTTAAAGAAAGAAAGAAAGAAAGTCACTTTGGAAAGCGACATAATAGGCTAAGCCCTTGAAGGCGACAGAAAAATAGCCTATCTACCCTGTTTTAGTGCATGAAATGAAGAGGATGACGATTTGCGTTAAGAATCGCCCGTGTTTCTGCATCACTCCTTGCTCGCTTGTTGTCATGGTAAAAAGGCAAGTGGCCGTTAATGGGTAGCTCGGCCGCCGAGGTTAAAAGGCGGTAGCGCTAGCGGGCAGGCTATACACCGTGTTTGGGCTGCTCTCGTCATGCCCAGCGACCTGTGGAGGTTCAGTCCTCTCCCCGCCTCACACCATACAGTTATATCAGGTTATAAACGCAGTGGTATTTAATAATAATTTAATTTTTCTGCAGTTGAGGACTAATATATAAAATATATACACACACACATATATACACATGCTTATATATTTTATTTATTTTAATTTTTTTATTTTTATTTTAGTCAAAGGCTTCTGAAAGGCCATATTATTCAGGAAGGTCACTGACCTTATGTTCCTGAACGACGAGGCTGAATTCTCGTCCCTAAACTACTATTTAGTGGCCAGAGTTTCGTTAAATGGTTTATTTGCGTTTTAAAATACACAAACTTTGATTTTCAGGATAAAACCCAAGAGCTGTTTGAAGAGGTATCGTGTTCGTCGTCGTCTTTGTCGCCCGGCTCTTCACCTCATGCCATGACAGAGAAAGCCATCTGTACCAGCTGTGGCACTGAGATCGTCGACAAATATCTGCTGAAGGTGCGTATTAAATATTTTACATGTTTATAACAAATCTTTCTGACGAGTGTTTTATAACCAAATTGTCGCTCCGCTCAGGGTTTCCCGAGTCCCAAGTAAATCTTATCCCTTTTTTTCTTATCTACGCAAATGTTAGCAACTACGTTCGAAACCGAAAAATGTTGCTTTTATTCCTCAGGTGAACGACATGTGCTGGCACGTGAGATGCCTGTCGTGCAGCGTGTGCCAAACATCCTTGGGCAGACACATCAGCTGTTATATAAAAGAAAAGGAGATATTCTGTAAATTGGACTACTTCAGGTAAAGAGATTTTTATGAGGAATAAATACTAAAAATAACGTTGGAAGTACTGTCAGGCTGTCGATGGACGACCATTAATAACTTATGTTCAGTGCAGTGTGTTTTAAACAGTTGCAAAATAATTGTTTACAGCATTTCTAAATCGACGATGCCTCTGCATTTTCTTATGAAGTGACTTAAAATTTTGTAGTTTTCTACCAAAACACTGCATGCTTTCTCTCATTAAATTTTAGTTAGACAATAGTCGACCAATGTTGTTTGTTTTTAATTTTTTTTTATTCCTTCTCTGTGGTTTTTCCTGGAGTGCTGCATCTCTACCAAACAACTGCTGTTAGCCTCACTAAAAAGAAATGCCACAAAAGCATGTCTAACTTTTAAAGATGGAAGTTCTTATCAAAGACTTTTTTTCTTGCAGAAAGTATGGAACACGCTGCGCTCACTGTGGTAGGAACATCCATTCAAATGACTGGGTCCGCAGAGCAAAAGGAAACACCTACCACCTGGCTTGTTTTGCTTGCTTCTCTTGCAAGAGACAACTATCCACAGGAGAAGAGTTTGCCCTGGTGGATGAGAGGGTTCTGTGTCGTGTGCATTATGACTGCATGTTGGACAACCTGAATCGTGCCATGGAGAATGGTTAGATTTTGCAAATATATTGTCATTTAAATGGTTATCTAGTATATCTTTTCAGTTGTTTAAAATAAACACACAATGTTAATAACTAATGCATTCATTCAGCTCCTATGGAACCAGAGCTTGAGTTTAATTCTGTTCTTGTTGATGGACTTACGGTAGGAAAAGGAGTAAATGTGGAAGGAGCTGTTCCCTCAGAGCACGATGTAAATCAGCCTAAACCAGCCAAGAGGGCACGGACAAGTTTTACAGCTGACCAGCTACAGGTTAATACTGAAATTCTCATCTTAAAATTTTCTGAAAAAATGCTATATATATATTATGAGGATTTGTTCTTGCATTGGCTGCTTAATGTTAGATTTTTTTTTTTTATATAACATTGTGTATTAAGGTAATGCAAGCCCAGTTTGCTCAGGACAACAATCCAGATGCCCAGACTTTACAAAAGTTGGCCGAAAGAACTGGTCTAAGCCGGAGGGTTATTCAGGTATTATGATATATACACACACATACATATGTCTCATTTTGTGCTATGTATGCACTGCTGACAATTACTTGAGTGTTTTAGCATGTTTTTAAAATTAATTTTAAATTAGTTTTATTTGCATTTGGTTTACTGTAATTTTTCATGCGTATATGAATTGCCGCTGTTCCATCAAAACTAGTGTCCTATAATAGTAGTAGTATTGTACTAGTATAAATTAGTATAATAGTAATACTAGTGTACTGTCAATACTTCACCCATCTACCACTCAGGTTTGGTTCCAGAACTGTCGAGCTCGTCATAAGAAGCATGTTAGCCCAAATCACTCTTCAGCCGCACCAGTGTCATCTCTGCAGTCCACTCGGCTTTCTCCTCCTCTAATAGATGAACTTCAGTACACTGCTTTTGACCCTGTAGACACCCCTATGCTGACTGCGCTACACTCCTATATGGATGGTATGTTATATGGAATATCACTATATTGTATGTATGTGTACATTTTTTTTTTTTTTTTTTTTTTAAATGCATTAATTTCATGCTAGCTAAATCAAGTCTTAAGTAATTTTATTTTATTATATTATATAACATTAATATTTTAATTTAGTGCATATGCTTAGCAGCTCTTCATGACTGAAGATTTGAGACTGGACATTTTAACTTTCGTCTTTGTAGTCCACTCTCCCACTTCACTGGCGCTGCAGCCTCTCTTGCCCCACTCAATGACACAGCTGCCCATCAGCCATGCCTAAGACGTCCACTGCTCCCACATGGTCAGGTCAGAGTCCAGAGGACAGCATGAGGAAATATTGATTCTTCTACTGACTATAACAAGACCCATGCTACTTTCTTTCATGGGCACTTACTGAAGGATATCTGTCTTGAAATGATCAAAGTCTTAATTGTGAAAAAAGCCTGAAGTTTGGGCACTTACTGAAGGATATCTGTCTTGAAATGATCAAAGTCTTAATTGTGAAAAAAGCCTGAAGTTTGTGTTTTTATATATATATATATATATATATATATATGTGATGGAATAAATGGCATTTAATTTATTTCTTGTATGTGATTTGAGCACTTTAAAACAAAGTCTACCATGGAGTTTTTAGTTTCTAGTTAGTTGACAGGGTTTTTTTTTGTTTTTTGTTTTTTTGATTGTTCTAAAGAAAGTTGGAAGGTGAAGAAAAGCCAATAAAATCTGATTTGTCTCTAGCATTTATCAAATTAAAGCTTTTGTTTGGCTGCTTTTTTTTTTTTTTTTTTTTTTATAAATACTGATTCTGCTTGAGAACATTGAGTTGAATCATCAGAGGTTTGAGTTGTTTTGTGATTTATAGATATGGCTGGAGAGACTTACAGAATGTTTGCTGTGCTTCTAGGAACCTTCTAGGAAAAATAATTCTCATGTTTGAGCAATAAACTAAACTGGTTATTAAATGCTATTAATTTAATTACAAACATGAGAATCGTTAAAGAAAGTTTCATAATTAAATTCAAACCTACATGTTCAAGATACACCCATAATTGTTGTATTATCACATGCTCTTGCACTGTTCATCATTTTGAAATTTTGGTTCCTTTTGGTCACAATTTTTGTACACTTCATAGATGCAGTGCATTAAAAAAAAGCAATTCGCTAGGATATCAGTATTGAGTTATGCAGACCAAGAGCATTCACAAACTGTATGTTTAAATAAAATGCAAGAAATCTGTGGATTCTTGAGTCCTGAGGATCTTTCTCGGTGAGCTGGTTGTGTAAAAGCCTTGTGCAGTTGATTAATTTTCCTCCACGTCTAGAGTTGTGAGTAGACATAAGGATGATTATACATGTACATGTGGGTTAAGCAGCAATGTCTTTGTATTTAACTTATCACAAACTGTGAGCAATTTCTGTTAACTCTGGTATTATGTTATTGAAATGCTTTTGTTATGGTTAAAATATCACGGTAGGGTTAAACGTATATCCAGCTAATGGTTTTTGATGAGAGATCAACAAAATTTTTTTTTTTTTTTTTAAAAATTGGAGGTGTTGAAGTTTTAATGCATTTCAATGGCAGTTTAATAGACGGAATCAAATCCTGAGAAATAATGTTTAATAGTGAGAGACTAATCACAGCTGTGCTGCATTGTTTGACAACTTAGGATAAAAAAATGTCTGAGAAATTTGTAATGTGCAAAATGGACCTGAGGGAAAGCATTCAGGGAAATGTCTTTGTAGTATTCTTTAAATATATTTTATTAATTTAGATCAATTTAGAAAAAAATTGTACAAAAAATTACAAACACAATAAATACCACTCCTAAAACAATACGAAAGTGTTTTAATCTAGAATTACAAGATGGTAGCACTTGTATCTCACAGTACAGAACCTAAATGTCTCCTGACATCTTTGAGCAGGACAGTTCTTGCTTTTATATTTCCAATTATTCTCAAAACGATCCTTAAAAAAAGAGAGACCTACATAACAGTTAAAAGTTCATTAAGCGTCTGGAATTCAACTGTTACACTAGGAGATGAAGTGCTTATTTTTCACTGAATCTCACTTGCCGATCCTGAAGGAGGCATGTCTTTTTCCATACCAGTTCACTTACAATCACACACAAAAAATATTTTGAAAGCCCTATGGTGATCTAAGGTATAGAGTGCTTTTTAAAGACTTAAATCTGCAAGGGTTTGTTAACATCTGTTGAACTGTTTCGAGCAGGGAAAGCTGACATGCATTCATAAATATGAATAAAAAAATAGGCTGGCAAAGCACCCATACAGTAGTGATGTGTTCATTACACCATTTCTTGTTAATCATGAAACACACTCCTCCACCTTTGGATTTACCGGCCTCGGCTGTTCTGTCCATCCGTAAAACAGAAAAGTTTTATTTTTTCCAATTGGCTCTTTGACACCCCAGAGGTGTGACCTCTATATCAGATAAAGCTCTAACATCAGTGACGCCCCAGAAGTTTTGCGGTTCTGTTAGATCCTAGGAGGATGTGAGCTAGAACTCTTCTTGATTCCCTAATTTTTGTGCCAGGCCTTGCGGCCTTGTCTTTCCATTCAACCAAAGCTCCTCGGACCTCAGCAGATCTCTTTCTTAGCTCTTTTCCACTCTCTACCTGGAAGAACATTTCTACCTCAGAACATCTTTGGAATTCATCACTCTTCAACCCGGAAGAATGTGATCGGGAGTCCAAAACCTTGAAACCATTAAGACTTTCATCTGAGACTGCATTCCGGACACTCGTCACGACCAAATGCATTGCAAGTATTGTACATTTAACTAAACGAAACAGAGGTTATTAGTACAAGTTATAGACCCCGTTATAAATGGCGCTGATGGTTTTACTCAGGTGGTTAAATGACTTTTTCCGTAACTGCATTCTCTGGTTTTCCTGATGGTTTCATCCAACAACTCTCATTTGCCCTTTCCCCATGTATGAGTGATTGTATGTATGTTTGTTTGTTTGTTAGACTAGTTTGCGTTAGTGGTTAGTTAATAAAACTCTTGTGCACAAATTACATGAGTTTCTGATTCTGCCTTGCAAATTATTGTCCCTTTACGATTTTTGATCCTTATTACATGCTCTAATGTATTAATACTTAGAAAAGTATTTTCTGTGGCCAAAGGAAATATCCTTTCTTAGAGTTGATATGAACTTGCACTGAATGTTCGCTGGACGGACAGATCAGTTGATGGCAATTTAATTCTGCTACAGTTATTACTGTCAGCCAATATAAATAATTGTAATTAATCATAATTAATTGTAATTATTTATATACAATTCCCTTTTAAGCTAATTTGCTACAGCCTTTTGTTTACATAGAAAAAGTCTTAGATCTTTGAGTTCAGCTCATGAAAAACAGGGGCAAAAACAAAAGTGTTGCGTTTATAATTTTGTTCAGTGTATATCGGTTTTTGAGTGAGTAATAATTTTTCCAGAATAAGGCAGCAGTCAGAAGTAAGAGGCAAACATGTTAGTATGCTGTGTAGGGTCTATGTCAGAAAGGCCAAGGCTCAGCATCCTGTGTTATGGCGCTTTTCCACTGCATGGTACAGCACGGTAAGGTTCAGTACAGCTCACTTTTGGGGGGTTTTCCACTGGGTACAGTACCTGGTACTTTTTTTAGTACCACCTCAGCCGAGGTTCCAAGCCAGCCGTACCTTTACCAAAACATGACGTGTAAACTCTGCTGATCACTGATTGGCCGGAGCATCTGTTATAGTGCAGATTCGGAGTTTCTGTTATAGTGCAGAGAGTCTTTGGTCTTTGCTCTTGGATGGTCATGTCATCACTTTCCGTAATCCTCAGCTCCATTACAAAATGTACTCCATTTTAGCTATTATATATACTGTAAGTTAATTCATGCTAAGTATGTAAGACAAGTAAAGGTATTCTCATAGATTTCAGAGGGCTTTATTCACATGAATTCTTGGGGCTCTGCTTGGCCCTTCCCAAAATTCTTTTCAGGCCAGGAGACATGAGGAAAGGTTTGGCCGTTGTCACATCATTTCTTCTCTCAAGTCTTCGCCTGTGAATGCCACACAGTGTCACAGGATTGAAAGAGAAGAAAAAGATGGTGTCCAGGAGGAAACAGAGAGAAATAAAGGTTATAGTGCAACAGGAAATCAAATGTGTAAAACTAAAGTAGAACCATATTTTAGAAATATTTTTGCACAAAGAAATGTGAAAAACAGTGGTTTAAAGCTGAGAGAATGTTTTAAATCGACATACAGAACAAAAATAATTTCAAGCAACACTCTGAATAAAGCTTCTTGAATGAAACAGAATATTATATCAATATTCAGCATGATACAGAAATAATTCTAATAAAACTTACAGAAACAAGGTGTCCACACACATTGCATAGACACTGAAGAAGCTGTGTGAAATCTAGTATGAACCCAATACTACTGTCTGTCAAAGAAAGAGAGACCTGCCTGTCAAAACAACATCTGAACCAGAAACTAGTCCCAGTAAATAAACAATTCTAAAGAGACTTTCTTACCAAGAGTGGCAGGCAGTAGTAATTCAACACGGGAACGCCCTCTTGGATGATGGGTATTTTGCGTGTAAAGACGAGGAAGGCAATAACACCTGCAGGATATAATTCATGGAGCGCTCAACCACAAACCTCAGCAGACCGCTATTTTGTTACACTCTCATGCCCTCTTGTGGTGAAAGGAAACTTTAGCAAGCACTACCGCATAAAATTTCGATATGAATGCAAATCAAATATAAAGTCCTACACTCTCAAACAATACTATACTATGGAAGCCCATTTCCGCCAGGTAAGAAAAAAATTCATGCCTTAAAAAGTCGAAATTATGACATACTTAAGACATAATTACGAGATAAAAAGTCGAAATTATGAATTACTAAATCGAAATTATGAGAGAAAAAGACGAAATTATGACTTACTTAACCCTTAAATAGGCAAGAGTGGAAAATGATAAGAAAAAAAATCATTTCATGTCATTTTTTATATCATCTGGACTTTAGGAAAACATATCCAAAAGAATTTTTGAAATATCGTATATATTTTGGATTTTATGAGTTGTATCTCCCAGTGCACATTGCCTTCTTTGGGTATAAAAAAAGGACCAAGTCATAAACCTGTACTTGCCACTGCATGTTTAAAACAATTATATCCTATACTTAACCTGATCTA
>JAFVLL020040889.1:0-18296 GCA_021397915.2 Tor tambroides
TCTTTTTTTTTTTTTTTTTTTTTTTTTTAAAAAGAGTACCAATCATGCATTAGTATTTTATTTTTATTTTTGTGAGAGGACAAGATAAAGTTGTGTTGACTGCTTGCTGTCAGTATATTATTTCTGCAGAGATCATATTTAAGACTTTAATAGCTGCACAAATAAAATGAATACAAACACACTCACACAATCTCAAAATAAACCAAACTCCTTTTAAATTAATTAAAAAGGCTGCATCACATTCAGCTGCAAAACAGGGTAACTGCATGTTTAAACACTCAAGACATGTTTTATTCAATATTTATATATGTAAATTAATTTGTTCTCATATATCAATATCCAATGCTCTTGAATGTGCAACAGTGCCATGTTTTGACTTAAACGTGTAGCACTCATGTTTAAATTAATTAATCATAGCCTTTTGAAGTTTTAACAATCTCATATGATTGTTTCACAGCAACAGTGTTTTTCCATTCCCAAACTTAAGATCTCTTAAAATGATAATTAAGACTTTTGTTATGCTACTTAAGGCTTAAGATATGATAAACCAAATGTAAGACTTTAAGGAACAGCAGAAAACTGCTCTAAACACAAATTACAAAGACATTCTTTAGAAATGAACAAGCAACAGGCCTTCTGATGATTATATTCATCGTGAATATAAGAAATGAAGCGACACAAGGCTGAGATATAAAATCTCACCAGTCACATAATCAGATCAAAATTAAATTGACTGGAGTTAAATAACTGCTGCCTATAGCTGATCGATCACTGCAATTGATCTGAACAATGACTCTGCTGTCTTCCAGCAGAACCTGAAATGAAACAGTTTCCATCATTGATTCTGCTATTTTTATCTCTGTGAAGCTGATCTGACACTATCAGTGTTGTTTAAAGCGCTGTAGAAATACAGGTGACTTGACTTAAGAGCTGCATCTGCTGTGAACACAGCACAAATCTGCGGTCTGATTCCTGCTATTGTTCCTTAAAGCGCTCCATCACAGCGAGACACATGTGACCCCGAGGACGGGGCCCGCTGGTCGCCGTGGAAACGGGGCCCGTCACGGTCTGCCAAGAGCTGGGCACGATGCCCGAAACGCTGCTCTGAAAATAACAAGCTATTGATCCGAACAGGAGACGCATTAAGACCGGTAGCACCAGGAAATATGGCAGAGACGCTGAGAGAATCTGTTGTACTGCGGCAGAATTAAAGCGGATCACTGGGTTTTGCCTCGTCCACAATTCAGCCAATCGCATTACAGCAAACAGCTGCCACGATAAAGATTACAGCCATCAGTAGCATTAGCGCCGATCAATAACGTCCTGGAAGAAAGTGGCTGCATTTCCTGCGGTCAGCATTTAGACGCCATTGAAACAGGTGAACGTGTCTCAGAGCGTTAAAATCCTCCGGTGCGCAGCGCTAATCAGGATAAAGCCACACCGATTCTCCATCCGCTCCCTGGGAGCCTTTGCTCAGCAGGACTGACCTCACGGCTCAAGGACGAACGAGCACAAATATGTAGATCACAAGGCTTGACAGTAACCACAGTGGCTGGTGAGCAAAATCTTCAGTGGTTTTCCAAATTCACAAGCCTTCGTTGGAAAGTTAACATTTTATATGACTTACGTTACTCCGTAATAAAATTAATTTAAATTGATTTCCAGTTAATTTTTTGCGTATTTAAAGGGTTAAGGTTAGGAGAGACCATTTTTCTCTAACTGCATTAAATGCATGTATCATCTTTCATATCAAATTCTTACATTTTATTAATAATTTCACGTAAAATAATAAGACAATATAGGGCTGTAACCAATCCAATGAAATCAGTATTAACAAAACCAATCCTTCCACTGCAGAAGCAACAGAAGAGCTGAAGATTCAGATGCATTCACACAGACAGTTTAATGAAGCATGAATGCATTTACAGTGCATAATTACAACGGCATAAATAATGTTAAGAGCTTGGTGTTTTAAATCAGTTTTTTTAAAATATACAAATATGAAATGTTGGAAAAATGCAAATATAAGCTACTTTTGAATATGAAAGTAAACCGGCTGATTCATTTAAGAATGAAGCCAGTGCCAGTCTTTATGAATGGACCGCTGAATCATTGACTCAAATGAGTTCAAAAACACCAATCATTCAGGAACGAAACACCACTGTGTTGCTCAGAGATGCGCAACTGTTCAGCTGTGATCTTTGTTTGGAACTATTCTTGTCAACCAAATCGAGCAAAAACAGTCAACTTTGACAATATTGTACTAAAACGTATATTAACTACTCGTTTGAACTCTTGTATAAAATCAATGTCAAATTTGCAATTGTGGTTTTCAGAGAAAACTTCACTTGTTTGCGTCGCTTAATTGGGCTATATAAATATAATATATGTTCCCTGAGTGTGCATTTGAATTCGTTTTGATTTCATGACATTCATGAGATTGTTTCACATACAGACAGGCTGCATGAACCTCAACCTCGTTATGAGTGTGACCTCGTTAATGTTGATTATCCATTATCAATTGCTGTTTACACCTAATGTAATAAAATCAGAATCATTCTTGCTGAAATTTCAGTGCTTCCCTAATTAGATGTGTTAATCAGATTAGTTGTCCGGTCGGGCAAGTAAGATTCTCTTTTACTTGCCCCTTTAAAAATCCACTTGTCCCAGACAGGCATTAATGAGCTCTGTTACTATAGGCTATATAAAATTCAACCTGCCTAAATGGCTAGCGGAAGTGACCGTATTAGCCATCACTGCTGAAATACACCCGTATTTGGTGGGTGTTAGTGGTAGTTAAGCCCTGGTAGATCAGCAGCACTGGATGAACAAAATAAAACACCTTTGTTCACCTTTAACCCCATCCAAACTGGCTTTGACATTACGCAAGAGTCTAAGCATGGCGCTCTTCATGAAGCCTGTAAGTGGATTACTCTGCTAACAGCGAGAGTGAAAGTGTGGAGCTTGATTCTCACCGCCGCTGAAGCTGAGCTCCTTCAGTAAGAGCTCCTCCTTCGACGTGTCCAGAACAAACTCATCAAACGCCGGCGTCGCCGCAGGCTGGAAGGTCTTCAGCGACTCGGTGGCTTTCTGAATCCTGTTCACAAAAACCACAGGCATTCAGCAAAATCACATTCAGCTGACGAGAGATAAAGCAGCATCATTTGCCAACAGCACAGTAATGATTTGATGAATTACTTACAAGATCGATACTATCAGAAAACCAGTGGTGTAGTGGTGCCTGGAGAAGTGGGTATACTCCCCCATTCCCCAGGGAAACGCCAACTAAACCTGTTGCCTTGACCTGCCCGTACATGCTACTATACCAGGGGTCTGCAACAGGGTTTGAAATTAACTTTTTCACTCACCAAACAATTTGGCTAATAAATTTAAGTTACCGGCCATTCACAACTTCTACTAGCCAAAAAATAACAACAACATATATAAAGGCCATATATAAAGGGCAGTTTTTTCTTAACCTTATTAAATGTGTCATCAACCTTTGTTTCATAAGAATTTTTTACATTTTATTAATAATTTCCAGTTAATATAATAAGACATGAATCAAATGAAATCAGCCTCAACAAAAATTGATCTTTCTTTCCACTGCAGAAAAAATGGAAGCAGCAGAAGTCAATGGCATTTATTTGCATTTACATAGACAGTTTAATGACACTGAAATGTAACATGAATGCCTTTTCCAAAATTACAACTGCATAAATAATGCTATGTGTTTTAAAATTAGTTTTTTAATATACAAATATGAAATGTTGGGGAAAATACAGTAAGCTACTAAATATGAAAGTAAACCGCCAGTAGGCAGAAAAGTGACTGTCTTAATGAGTGAGCCATTGAGTTATTCAAAGTGATTTGATCAGAGGGACTAAATCTATTCAGGAAACAATAAGCTTTATGAATGGGTTATTGAATCAGTGACTCAAATGATTAATTCAGTAACGTGTGTTGCTCTGAGATGCGCTACTGTTCTACTGTGATCTTTGTTTGGAACTATTTTTTTTGTTAGGCTAACCAAATCGAGCAGAAATGGTCAACACTGACAATATTGTGTCTAAATTATAGAGCACTTAACATTAACTACTCGTTTGAACTCTTGCATAAAATCAATGCCAAATTTGCAATTGTATTGGTTTTCAGAGGGGAACAAATGATCTGTCTTGTGTTGCTTAACTAGGCATCATATGTTACACATATTAAAAAAAAACTAACTTTTTACCGCAGTATACTGTAACATACATATATGTTTAATCTTTGTGCAGTTATGTTAATTTGTTTTGATCTCTCAACAATATTCTCTCATACCGGCTGCGCGAGCCTCACCTGGCGCGTTGTGTTAGGCTACTTTCAATAGATTTTCTCTGTATTAGAGCTGTTTTGAACTTACTGTTTGAACGCATTCGTTTACTGGATCCTTGAATGAAACGTTTACAGGAGATCACCAGTTTAAGAAATTTCTGATCGTGAAAACCTGTTTCTTTTCATTTTAAGATATTGTTTTCGTTATAATGTACTTTTTCAAATTAGTAATCAATAATTAATTATTGTTTTACCACTCTGCGTGCCTCCCCTGACTTGTTCTCGCGCATGAACAGGCAGGACTGTACTCCTATTATTTTTTTATTTTTTTATTAGCAGCACACGTGCTCCTAAAAATAAAAGTAAGCGCAGAGCCCCGTTTAGTGAGTGTGGTGGTGCTTATGGTGTGTTGCTCTGGGACGGGTGAGTATGAGGCTGAGAGGGGAAAAAAAATCACAGTAAACTCACTACAAAAAACTAGACTACACCACTGGTTGGAACAGCAGCTATGCTAATTTTGTCTCTATTTGCTTCTCTGTCTCTACCATGGAATGGGCATCCCGAGGTAACTAGGATTTACAGAATCTTCAATCTGGATCCAACCCTTATGGAGATCTGATATGACCGAACACCTGAGATGAGATGATGCCAACCCCCAGAAGACCTCAGATGATGCCAACCCTCAGACAACATACAAAACTACCAGATATTTCTAATTGCAACCTATAATCATTGCTGTTAATAGTGTTCACCATTTGTTTGATTACATATCATTAACTAACTGGATATTTTTCTCTGTACATTTCTGCCATATATACACCAACTTGAGATTGATAAGCTACTACTAAATATAATGTCGAAATTTACATTTTCTGTGAAGCTGACTTGCAACGATTTGTTTCATGAAAAGCGCTATAAAAATAAATGTGAACTGAATTGAAATGAAATGAACTTGCTTTGCAGTAGGCAAAGTTGTAATATGCTAATTTAAAACATAAGCCTGTAACTTTTAAAATTTTTTCAACCAAGTCTAGTGAAACATCATAAAATGATGAACAAAATGCATTACAAATAAGACACAACTGTTTTAGTTTGTAACTACAGAGGCATATTAAAGCTACTAAGTGTATTCAGTCAAGACTTTATTTGATATTATCAAACATATTTTTAAGTAACCTACATAAAAAAAAAACAAACAAACAAAAAAAAAATTTTAAATTTGTTAGCATATATTCATATATACCAGCAACTCCTGTTATATGGGCCGTTCTACAGAATTGGTCCAAAGTCAGAGTTGGAAATGTTTTGGGAAATAAAAAAAAAAATTGGAATTTTTTACAAGAATGTTGTATGCAAATTGTATAATATCCAAGGTACACATTTCTAGTAATTGTGCAGTTAATTCTCATATTGTATTTTCAGAAAGCTTTGGAATATTTGTCCTCTCCCCAAATTCGTCACTACCGAAACACAGTAATAATAATTTAATTAGAAAGGTTATTTTGACCAATTCAGGTTTTGCTTACATCTAGATTGTAAATATATTTTTTGCTATTTTTTTTCAGAGGTAAATCAATAACAATTGTGTAATTTATGAGATTTTGTGTATTTTGAATCCAATTTTTCTTTGTAAAAGGCAAAAAGTTAATCATACTGATTTCAAAGTAAAGGATTCATTAGTTTGAATATACATTGAACCAAAAACTATCATAACATCTTAGTTGATAATTCAGTATACTTTATTTTTGACAAAATATTGTATATTTCGGTTGTGACAGTAATGCTTTGGTAGCAACCAGATCACATTACAGAATTTCAACTCGCATACTAAAACACTACTAAAACATACTAAAATACAAAAAAAATGCATAACTGTACTAAAATTTTATTTCCCCCAAATATGAGGATTGTGTGTTTCCTTTTGTCACTACTGAATGATGACATTTTTCAGTAGTTTTTGTTTCGGTAGTGACAATTCTATGGGATAACACCCAAAAAACCCCAAAGATGTCACTACCGAAACTCCACCAAATATTTTGGTAATGACTGTTTAGGTAGTGACAATTTAAGATACTTTTGAACATAGCTCAAAGATGCTAATCAGCAGATGGTTAGCAATCACAGTTCTGAACAGTGGTAAACAAATGTTATAGAATAACTCCCAAAAAAAGTGCAGAAAATTGCAGAAAAAAGGTGTTCACAAACACAATAATATAAGTGACGTTCCTTAAAGTTGCACACAGATTTTTCAGACTTTTGAACACAATTACCTCAAAATGATGAGACATATCTACTCGCACCTTGTAGCTATGAGAGAGGGGGACACAGGAATATTTCCTGATCATAAATTTAGGGGTGTAGTTAAAATAAGTCTCGGCCAATAAACTAAAACACACTGTTTCAGTAGTGACATGAAAAATGCAGGACACATTTTTTTTTAACTTCACTTTTTAAAGGAATCTAAAAGATACTTTTAAAAACAACAATGTAAAAATTATAAAAAAAGAAATATTTCAATATAATTTTCATAAGTTAAAATTTAGGTGTTACGTTTTGGGACAGCCATCTCTCTATTGAAAGTACCCAATAAATGATGATTGTATATTAAGTTTACTAATATTTTAAATATTATTGTGGGTTTCAATAGATAATAGTTAATAATTATCTTACCCTTAATAATAATCTAAGATTGATTACTAAGATTATTTATTACATTTGTTTTTTTTTGTTTGTTTGTTTTTTTGTTTTTGTTTTTTTGTGGGATAGCAGTTTGCACAAATTCTGTAGAATGGCCCATATATGAGTGAAACACCTGTGAACAGAAAGTCATCTGCATTGATTTCTCTTTGAAAGCAATCTTCTACATGTTCATTGTTTCATCTGCACCTGCTTTGTTCATTGCCCACCAAAGAAAAGATCTAGTTTTGCCAGACCAGCTTTAAGATAACTCAGAGCATCTTTGTTGGCTTCATCAGCTACAGCTTTTCTCCTCATTTCCTCCAGCTCTTGGACCCATTCTTCTTTCCCAGCCTCCCTCACTCTGGGGATGAAGAAGTCCAGATGCTGAAGAGTGAAGGCAGAGTCTGGTTTTAATGCAATCAGAGACAGATCCTTGATGGTCTGGTAAGATTTGGACAGAAGAAATGAATTATGGGTTTCAATCTCCTTAAGATCTTTGTCAAGATGTTGCATTAAAGCCAAATATGTATTGGACTGTTCTTTGGCATTTTCATATTGCTTTTTTACAGAGTCATATTCTATTGTTGTGCTTGAGGTGCTGATGACGTATTTCCTGTTCTCTTTGACGTGTTTGCTGTGATGACACCTCCCCGTGCACACGGTGCAGAAGCCATCTTTCATGACTTCACATTTGCTGGGATTTGAACCCCACCAGCAGTCAAACTCATGACAGTTTTCCTCACAGATGGTGCAGGTCGTCACCTTTCTGTGCTTCCATGACTTGCTCTCTATGGGCACCTTCATCTTAACTGTCTTTTTTAACTGAATTGCAAAGTTTCTGCGTTCCTCAATCTTTTTCTTGTTTTTTCTCATTGCTTCCTGAATCTGAAGTTTTTCAGCCTTTTTTAGCTCTTTCTCTTGAACTCGCAGCTGTAAGTTGCTGATGTATGCTTCAAATCGAATGCGTTTGATCAGGACATCTGAAGTCAACTCTAAACTTCTTCTGTTCATTTCATTCAGAGACTGAAGGAATTGCTTCATCTCTTCCACACTGACTTCCCAGGCGTCTCTTTGAGCTCGAACGTGACGTTCTCTGGTGTGACGATCATCAGCTTGCCGATTGTTGAATAAGAAATGAACAGGTTGGCCGCTCTTGTCTCGTCTGCAGGGGATTTTAGCTTTTTTAATAGCACCGAGGACATTTTTGGGTGGCAGACCATCAGAGTGTGTGATTAAAAACACAATGTTGTTAACAATGTCTTTTCCGAACAAAGACAGAATTGAACTGATAACGTAATGCTGTCTGTCTGAGAGACGATTCTTAGATGCTTGAGTCACAAAACACACGGCATCGACTTCACGAACTCCATCTTTGCTCTGAAACAGAGTGGCTAAATTCTCAGCCACTTCCAGATCTTTGTCCAGTCCTCGAGTGTCTCCGTAGCCTGGAGTATCAATGATGGTGAGAGATATGGGACTCATAGAAAAGACCTCATACACAGTGATTTCAGAGGTTTGTGATTCTGCTTGATCTCCAGCTGCTTCTTCTGTGATTTCATACCACTCTTCATGCTCAAACTTCACCCCGAGTATATAGTTGACCATTGTGTTGATGAGAGTTGTCTTGCCAACGCCGGTCTCTCCCACCAGCAGAACTATTTTGTTTGGTTTTCTTGTGTCTTTCTTTCCAAAAGTCCATTTTCTGACTTTTCCATATTCATCAAGAACCTTCCTCTCTGTTTGTAGACGGTATCGTTTCGGAGGTCCTCGATGAATCAGAGTTGGTCTGCGTGGTGGAAGGTTCGGCTTTCTGCAGATTTTGGCAAATATTTGTCAGAATGTTTGTGTAGCAAAAAGTGAACACAATACTCATAAAAAAAAAAAAACATTATTGTGATTATGAATATTTAAAACATTTTATAATGTTTAAACACCCATTATTCTTTATTTTTAATTTTTTTTTTTCTGAGTTATTCATGAGGACATTCTCTTACATGCTATTCTGCCGACTGAGGTTACAGGGTAATGCCATTGTTGCTGGGGTTTTGGGTATAGTTCACACAAAAACTGTCATCATTTATTCATCCACATTTCATTCCAAACCTGTACGGCTTTATTTCCTCTGTGGAACAAAAAAGAAGATATGACATTTAAACATAATATATGTTTGAAGAACATTAGATAACAAACAAAATTGGACCCCAATTCTGAGATTATTGATGAAATAATAAAGTTAGTTTGCTAATTAGTCTTTGTGTAATAGTCGAGACATTACCCACATCTTTGAAAGTTTAGTTACTAGCTAAATTCAGTCTGTTTCAAGTGGAACAAGGAAGTAATTCAGTCACATAGAAACTTTTACACTGTGGCTGATTTTGCATGTTGAGTTCAATCTCTTAAAATGTAAAGAATTAAAAAATTAGTAGCCTATATAATGCTATTTTGAATGAATTTCTATATACTTATATTCAAATAATACTTACATATTCAAGACTATATTGTTGTGGAGTTTTCACAGCAAACCTCTTCGCGAGTTAGTCTCAAGGATGTTTTATCCCGCTCTTCCAGTAATACCAGTTTTCTTTAGTTTGTCACGTGATTAAAAGGAACATGAGCTGGGTGAATTTATTTATACTTTTTTTTTTTTTTACAAAAAAAAATAAATAATAATAATTCACTATTCTGATTAGGCACAGACACTGCATTATGCATTACATCCCTCTGTAAATTCATTAAGCATGTTCTCGGTGAGTTTTGTTTAACATGTCTGCTTAGAGTTTGCACACTGTACTTAAATGAGAGAGTAAACAAGTCAGTCGAAGGACAACATTATATTACAATGTGATCTCATGAGAATTTGTATGTGTTTTACATAAAATATGGTTCTACATTTACTTTCACAGGCACTAAAACTTACAATACTGACATGTTTACAGCATTTTAACGTACAATACTTACATACTGACAGCACCTAAAATATAAATTATTTATGTATGAACAACTTTGCAGACTTACAAATGATTCCTTATGAATATTGAAATCGTGTGCATTAACTTTTTATTGTATTCAGTTATCATATCAATGGCATTGTTTTCAGTTGTATTATTAAATTAAGCATACTCATTTACTTAATATAAAATGATAACATTTTGTTTGGTGTGATTTCTGCTGACAACTCGTTTCGAAAAACAAATAATGTTAAACAAGACTATACTTTAAACCCTTAAAATTAACAACATTTGTGCAATCATTTAACCATTAATTATCATGCGCTTTGTTTGCCATGGGACACAAAAGGCGTTTTCTCTGACATGCTGTGACTGACAATAGAGCAATAAAATACACCAAAACTGCAACATAATTACAGAAGATCAAATTTATTCTTGCACTGTGAGGAACAGAACCAAATTCAAGCCTTTATTTAGTAATATTCATGTCCATCCTGAGCAGTGACGGTAAGCAGCAATACCCGCGCTGATGTGCTTGCTACTTCAAGAAGCTTTACAGCAGGTTTACAGCAGAAAAATCAAACGTTTATCGGCTCTCGCCTGCATCATCACAGATTGTGACACGCCGTGTTTCTGGTGAGGTGTGTTTGAATGAGAAATGTGTCCCTGCGTCCCAATGTGCATACTATCCACCCTATCTGCCCTAAATAGTACTGAAAATTACTAATATCACATAGAATTTAGGACGGATAGTATACACATTGGGACACAGACCATGCCTTCACGGAGTGCATCAGGATAATAATCTGGATGATATTTTTAGCGAATAAAGTTCTATTACTCATTTATAACTCACTCAATGGCCTAGGACCTCGACACATGGCAGATACGCTCACTGAATATAAACCTATATATGAACATAAACAGACCACTCAGATCATTAGGATCAAGTCAGTTATAAATATCAAGATTTCACTCAAAACAAGGGGAGTCCGCACTTTTACTACAGTATTATCCCACCCACAGTTGGAGCCTCCAGAAGAGATCAGATTTGTTAAAACATTAGCCATACTTAAATCTAGATTCAAAACACATCTGTTTAGCTGTGCATTTACTGAATGAGAACTGTGCTACGTTCGAAGTGATTGCACTGTATTTTATGTATAATTTTCTATCCTTAACTCTTTTAATTAATTTTAAATCAATTTTAAGTCATTTTAAAAATTTGGTAAAAAAAAAAAAAAAAAAAGTTACATTTTTGTCAGTGAATTTTAACTTATATAAGCTGTCAAGACCGTCACCCTGTGCTTTCTTTGTAATACAGTGTAACCTCACATTTAATGCTATCATACATTCTGTGTATTATATTTATATTGCTGTATACTGTTATATTCTAATAGAGATGCAATAAAAAATCATGCAAATATACTGTTCTTGTTGTTTATAGGTGTTAGTGCATAATGTCTACAAGCACAAAATGTACATTCTTGTATGTTTTTATTGATGCTGAAATGTACAATTTGGATGCATTACAGCATTTAAAACAAAAATTACAATGCATTTTTAGCTAAAAAAAAAAAAAAAGTAAAATATTTAGAAATCTTTTAGATCATTAAGATGTTTGTATCAGTGTTTTTTTTTATAATTATATTGATAAGTGATTTTAGATTTTTAGACCTCTTAATCTACCCCCAAACCTAAACCTACCCATTTTACAGTGAATGAAAAGATATAAAACATAATAGACATAAATATGAAGGGAAATGACCATTTTAGTAACAATATAACATTAAAAATACATACACAAAAATACAAAGAAAGAAAGAAAGAAAGAAAGAGAAAGAAAGAACATTTTAAATAAACAATTGTACATTTGGCTTTTTAAAAAAAAAATGTATTCTTAAAGTTTTTTTTTAAGTTTTATTTATTTATTTATTTACTGAGAGAGAATGTAGTTATATTACTTAAACCATTCGAGACCAGAGTTCTCACAGAACAGCTTTTGAGTCATTTGTGAAATATCTCAAGGAAGACAATAATAATAGAAACGGCTTTCCTGCTCTGGCTTTTTCAAGTCATACCAGTTTAGTCTGTCACATGATTAAAAGGAATATGAGCAGGAAGGTTATTTAGCCTATCCGTGAAACAATAAAGTTAGTACTCAATTGCCTTTATTCAGCGATTAAGCTTTTCTTCATTATAACTCAATAAACATACAGTACCATACCAGAAAATTAAAACGTTTAAATAATTTTCCTTCTGCACTTCAACTGCCGCAGGCTCTGTTGAGGGAAGGGCATGTCTTCAAAATTAAAGGTGAATGTCGCAACATAACACCAGCAGGGGTCAGTCATATTTCATTAAAACCGTTTTTTTTTTTTGTTTTTTTTTTTGAAGAAATAGAAAGTGCACAGAACAGTTTTGAAAGTACAGGGATTGTTTATGCTGCTAAGGGTGTTGTGCAGTGATACAGATGTGATCAGTGAAGCGGTTAGGCAGGTATTATCGTAATTAAAATAGCTGTTATGTTTTGTTGTCAATGAAACATGGCTATTGACCAGTCTGCATCAAGGAAGGAACTTTGAGTTTCAGGAATTTAAACAGACCCTCATTGTTTCGTCTACAGCATGTGAACTAATTTTCAGTTTCTTTCCTAATGCATGAAACATTTACATTTTAATTTCATACAGTAGATTTTATCAAGCAAACTCATTTTAATGGTTAACCAGTGAAGAATTTGACATACATAGTCTGTCTGTGTCCTTTAAATAGTTCACAGTAATTTCATTGAGAATTATACTGCCTTCACCTGAAAACAGGTTCATGCTTTGGGTTCCTCTATTACTACATAAAGTATCTTCACAATCTGTAGTATTTCTGTACGCTAGTTGATCGTGTCAGTTTGCATTTTAAAAGAATAAACGAGCCAATTCAAGGACAACTTTGTTCACTTTTTCCTTTTATTGCCATAAGCGTGTAACACAGTATAGCCTACAGCACTAAACATAATACTCATTATATGTAGTATAAAATGTCAGGTTTCAAAATGTGATGGTGCAATTTCATATTTTAAAGCTGCAGTCCGTAACTTTTACATCTTTGTCGCCATCTATGTTTGAAAACATGGAATTGCAGTTTCTTGCGGAATTATCTTCCGTGCACGGGGTTGTGTTCCGGTGTTCAGGCATGGCTCCAGCGCGGATGAATCTAATGTTTTGAGGTGAATGTGTAGTTGTCAGTCACTGCACCGGTGTTTGTTTACTGTACTTCACAGTCACAGATTCTAGCCTAGTCTTGGAATATATGACCCAAATCAGAATTTTCACCGTATATTGCCATCTGAACAAGTAAGTAACAAGTCTGCCACGTTTGTTCTGCCCAACTGAGGAAAAAAGCATTACAATAAATCGCGCTACCAATGGTGATTAAATCTAAAGATCAGTTAGCTCATATCACATCTAACTGTGCAAAGTATTATCATTGTTATACTTTGTTCTCAAATTATTAATGTAAACAACATCAGCATTGCGTGACTATGAGTATAGTATTAGCGTGTAGATTTCAATTTCTGTACAGTCTAATTTAAACATTTAGCACATTTAAAACTGGAATATAATTTAATTTCATTCACATGTGTTTCATAAACACACAATACTTTCTGGATTAAAATCCGCCATCAAAATGATAAGTTTAATTATTCCAGCTGCTGTGAGAAAAGGCTATAAACGATCCGCCACCTGCAGGATCCTCACATGCGATAGCCTAGCTGGGGAAACTTCTTCATGTTTACAGACGTGACGTAATGACGCAGTGCCATGCTTGAATTTCCCGCGGAAACCTACCCGTACCACTCAAATTAGAAAACATTATTATAAGCTAACCGTTGTGAAGCGGTCTAAAGTAAGGCCATAGTTTTGAACACTGGCTGGTTATGTACTTTCTCAAATATTGATTTGGGATCATTTTTAACCAAAAAAAGTTACAGAATGCAGCTTTAAGAAAAGTATAATTTTTTTATGTAACCTTCATATTACAAAAATGAAAAAAGCTTAAATTTCTTTAGTGTAACCCAGAGATTGAAAAGCATCCTCTGGTTTACAGAAGGTCTGGATTCAATCATTTCACAGTCAGAAAAAGTTTTGCCAAACCAGCTTTAAGATAACTCAGAGCATCTTTATTCACTTCTTCAGCTTCATTACCTCCTCATTACCTCCAGCTCTTTGGCCCAGTCTTCTTTCCCAGCCTCCCTCACTCTGGGGATGAAGAAGTCCAGATGCTGAAGAGTGAAGGCAGAGTCTGGTTTTAATGCGATCTGAGACAGATTCCTGATGGTCTGGTAAGATTTGGACAGAAGAAATAACTTCTGGTCCTCAATCTCCTTGAGATCTTTCTCAAGATGTTGCATTAAAATTAAAAATGTTTTGGTTTGTTCTTGGGCTTTTTCATATTCCTTTTTTATGGAATCAAATTTCAACTGCATGCTGGAGTTTCTGATTACATATGTCTTGTTTTCTTTGACATGTTTGCTGTGATGATCGTCTTTCATGATTTCTCAATCGGAACCTTCATTTTGTCTGTCTTTTTTACTTTAATAGTAAAGATTATACTTTCCTCAACATTTTTCTTGTTTTGCATCATTGCCTCCTGAATCTGAAGTTTTTCAGACTTCTTTGATTCTTTCTCTTGAACTCGCAGCTGTAAGTTGCAAATTAATGCTTCTAATTGAATGCGCTCAATGAGGACATCTGAAGTCAACTCTAAACTTCTTCTCTTCATTTCATTCAGAGACTGAAAGAAATGCTTCATCTCTTCCACACTGTCTTCCCAGGCGTCTCTTTGAGCATGAATAAGATGTTCTCTACTGTGACGGGCTTCAGCCTGTCGGTTGTTGAATAAGAAATTAACAGGTTCACCGTTTTTGTCTCGTCTGCAGGGGATTCTAGCTTTTTTAATGGCAACGATTACATTTTTGGGTGGCAGACCATCAGAGTGTGTGATTAAAAACACAATGTTGTTCACAATATCTTTTCCAAATAAAGACAGAACTGAACTGATAACGTAATGCTGTCTGTCTGAGAGACGATTCTTAGATGCTTGAGTCACAAAACACACGGCATCGACTTCACGAACTCCATCATTGCTCTGAAACAGAGTGGCTAAATTCTCAGCAACTTCCAGATCTTTGTCCAGTCCTCTAGTGTCTCCGTAGCCTGGAGTATCAATGATGGTGAGAGACATGCGACTCTTCACAGGAAAGACCTCATACATGGTGATTTCAGAGGTTTGTGATTCTGTTTGGTCTCTGGCTGCTTCTTCTGTGATTTCATACCATATTTCATCCTCAAACTTCACTCCCAGTAAATAGTTGACCATAGTGTTCATGAAAGTCATCTTACCGATGCCAGTCTCTCCCACCAGCAGAACTATTTTGTTTGGTTTACTAGTGTTTTTTTTCTTATAAG
Organism: Tor tambroides; assembly: GCA_021397915.2. Lineage (NCBI taxonomy): Eukaryota > Metazoa > Chordata > Actinopteri > Cypriniformes > Cyprinidae > Tor > Tor tambroides. The sequence continues at coordinate 15,404 of JAFVLL020040889.1, forward strand.
TCCATTTTCTAACTTTTCCATTTTCATCAAGAACTTTCTTCTCTGTGTGTAGATGGAATCGTTTTGGAGAACCTCTTTGAAGCAGAAATAGTCTGTGTGGTAGAAGCTTCGGCTTTCTGTAAAATTAAATAGAGGCAAATATTTATATTTGAGTGTTTGTGTAACAAGAAATTAAGTCTAAATACCCAATAACCATTTCGTGATTTATGTAAAATGTAAAAATCTAATTCATAGTTTTTGAGCGTAAACATAATTTTCTAATTACTAGAAACAATGTTTCTAGAAATTAGAAAAGTAGTAATTAGAAAATAATTAGAACCAAGAAGTCCCTCCAAATATAGTCAGCATGTACAAGTTCAACATATACTCCTAGCCAGACCAGCCTTAATACAACAATCTATTTTTTTGGTTTAATACACTACATCCAATCCTAATATTTGTCTGTAAGATCATTCTTTCACTTTCAGTAATGTTGGGAACTACCAAAAATACCTAATGGTCTTGGCACAGTAGTTTCTTGTGTATACAGGTTTCTTTGTGTTCCAGGTGTGGTTCCTTCACCAACTGGTTAGTTATGGTGTAGAATGTTTGACTGGCATGACTATGCTGGTTTCTTTTTCCTCATATTTTGTCTTGGTTTTCAGACATTGTTCTCTTATCACCCAGAATGTTTTTTTAAGATGTTGGTGTGTAGATGGAGAGACTGGTCACTGACTGCAAAGTACACTTCCTTTGCGGTAGGCTACTTTAATAAGCTAATAATAATAAGCTACTTTAAAACATTAGCATGTAACTAGGGATGGAACGATTACCAGTTTGATAATATTATCATTAAAACCGTATTCAATTACTGTGATTTGAACAACTCAGGATAAATAAATACTGTCCAGCATAAAGCACACTTTTATGTGACAGTCTCACGTGCACACAGCATGCAGAGTAGTTTCGTTTTGTGTCAAAACATGGGGGAAAGTGTTAAGTGCTAAGGGAATTATACAAATGAATATATGAATTAATTAATGAATGAATGTACCTCTGAAGGTTCTGACTGTCTTCAGAAAAGATTCGATGGCATTTTGTTTTCATCCTTTCTCCATGTAATACCTAATAAAGTAGTGTTCTTAATCGCAATGCTGCTTTGTCCACGGATGTTACAGGGAAACGGCTGTAATTCTGCTTTTTCATAAGCGCCACCTACTGTCAGAGAGTGGATTTACAGCAAGTTACAATTAAATTCAGCCTGTGTGCAGTTTTTGTCTGGTCAAAAAAACAGACCGAATTTCATGCCCTGTTGTAAATTTTGACCAGTTGATGAAAAACCAGCTCATGTGGATTATGCACGTTTCAACAATTTTGATAAAGTATCTTGAATTATTTATGGAACAGATAAAATACATATAATAATTTATTAATCAATTATCATTTTGACTTAACCCTTTCTTTATTTAAAGGCTGAAATGTGAGGTTTACCATTTTATGAAATCTTTTTAAATTTTTACTTGAACATTTTGTACATTATTAGATAAACTGTTGTCAGTCATGTTGCTGTTTTTAGGGGGTTTCTGATCTAACTCCTCTGACTGGTCATTGCGTTCACATGCTCTATAGATATGGCTGTGATTAGCCTCTTCAGTGTGCAACCACAAATACACACGAGACTTTAATTTAAAATCATTATTCTTCATAGTGCAGTTAATATAAGTCTTTTCTTTTGCATTTATAGTGCTGCAGTTGATTATCAGTTAATCCAAATAATCTTCTGGGAACTTTTTGGTCTCTGTCTCTCTGCCTTTTAATTATTATAGGACATCTGCTTCCAGCTTCGCTACCATTCGGACGCTCTTGCTTACTGCTCCGCTCTTTGCTCCCTGTTTATGTACTTTTCTCAGATTTTTCTAAGATTTTAACTTCAGCAGATCAGCACAGTGCTCAAACAACACATTTTTGGCACAAACACTAAACTAAAACCTTTTCAGGACTGGAATAATACTACGAAAAAGAAGACTCTTTGCCTCCCACTGCCAGCAGCTTACATTCCGGAGAAGGGAAAACACAGCTGCCTACATTCAAACAGACAAGAAAGAAAATGCCTCTTGTGGAATCTACTTGCTGCATGAACTGCTACAGACTTCTACAAATGATTGCAGTTCTTGAAACAAAGTTACTTTCTGGACAGGCAGAACACACAGCAGATTGTCATCATGGACCCTCTGAGCATACAGCCGGTGAGTCCCGTGAATCTAGTGAATCTCAACAGTTTATACCAAGTGTAGAAGAACAAGCCAAAACTGATCGGCAGACTAATCGATGGCACAAACAGGGAGCGAGACCCAAAGGCATTTGAGACATCGGATTGTCACGAGTATCTCATGTTGCTGCCATGGTATCCTCCACCCCAGATATGGCTACGACAAGGCTGGCAAACACTGGTATTCTACCACCCACTATACATATTGAGAACAGATTTGAAGTATTAATGAATGTGGGTGAGGAATCCTCAAATGTGGCTGAACATGGATCATATCAGCCAGCAGCTAACATCGCTACTAACAGGCACTCAAGGTTGAGCAGACAGCGGCACTCAGCTCAGAGTGCAGCCGAGCCCAGGACTCTGATAGTGGGCGACTCTATTATCAGAAACATCAGTAGCAGGACTACAACTACATGCTGCTTTCCTCAAGCAACCATCTCTGATGTGAACAAAGAATTTCGGAAAATTTTAATGAAGCACAAGACTGCAAATCGAGTCATCATCCACGTGGGGAAGAATTATACTCGGAAAGAGCAGTCAGAAATAATTAAGAAGGATTTCAGTGAACTCTTTGAAACACTTCAAAGACTTGAAGTTCAGTCGTTCATCAGTGGACCACTCCCAGCATGGGGAACTAACATG
>JAFVLL020040889.1:18396-35334 GCA_021397915.2 Tor tambroides
TGAGAGTGAGTGAGTGTGAGTGAGTGAGTGTATGTGTGAGTGAGTGAGTGAGTGAGAGTGAGTGTGAGTGTGAGTGTGAGTGAGTGAGTGAATGTGTGAGTGAGTGAGTGAGAGTGAGTGTGAGTGAGTGAGTGTATGTGTGAAAGAGTGAGTGAGAGTGAGTGAGTATGTGTGAGAGTGAGTGTGAGTGAGTGAGTATGTGTGAGAGAGTGAGTGAGTGTGTGTGTGTGTGTGTGTGTGTGTGTGTGTGTGTGTGTGTGTGTGTGTGTGTGTGAGTGTTTGTGTGCGTGTGCGCGTTTACCCGGTGCTGGAGGCGTGTGCAGGGTCACCTCGGGGCTGCTGGGGCTGTAGACTCTGTTCCTGCAGCTCTTGACTCTGAAGGCGTAGCTGGAGTCTGGGGTCAGGTCAGACAGCACTGTGCTGCAGCCGAACACCGGCTCGCTCGCGCTCCACCCTTGCTCTTCCTCAGATCCCAGCTTCCTGAACTCCACGATGTGATGATCGGTGGGCAGAGAGTCTTCAGGCAGACGCCAGTGGATCAGACCCTCGTTATAAACGAGGCAGCGAGAGAGATCGATCACTGGAGGCTCGGGAACTGAAGAGAGAAACCATCATCAGCTGTTCAGTCAGCACTCTATGTCTTCTTCAATGTGTTTTTTCTATAAAAGACTACCAATCAAGCACTTGTATTTTATTTTATTTATTTTTTTGTGAAAGGACAGCACAACAGTTATAATTATGGTTATATTAAGTTATTATTTTCTGCCATTTTTCTCCCTCTGACAGGGTTTTTAACATCATATTAAATAAAATGTATACAAACAAACCCACACAATCTCAAAATAAAGCAAATTCCTTTTGAATGAATTAAACAGACTGCGTCACATTCAACTGCAAAACAGGGTAACTGCAAGTTGAAATATTCAAGACACGCTTCATTCAATATTTATATATATGTAAATTGGTTAATGTTCTCATATATCAATACACGATCCTGTTGAACGTGCAACAGTGCCATGTGCAGCACTCATGTTTATTTAATTAATCACAGCCTTTTGAAGTTTAACGATCCTTTCCCAAATTTAAGATCTCTTAAAATGACTCAGACTTTTGTTATACTACTTATGGCCTTAAACATGATCAAACAGACTTTAAGGAACCACAGAAACCCTGCTCTAAACACAAATTACAAAGATATTCTTTAGAAATGAACAAGCAACAGGCCTTCTGATGATTATATTACTTCAGAAAACAATGAAGCGACACAAGGCCGAGATCTAAATCTCATCGGTCACATAATCAAATCAAAATGAAACTGACTCGAGCTCAATAACAACAACACTGCTGTCTATTGTAGAACTTCCTACAGCTTATTGATCGCCTCTATTGATCTGAACTGATCTGATCTGAATAATGACTCTGCTGTGTTTGAGAGCTGAAACTGAACTGAAACAGAGCTTCCATCATTGATTCTGCTATTGTTGTCTCTGTGAAGCTGATCTGACTCAATCTGTGCTGTATACTGCTGACTGCACTTAAGAGCTGTGTCTCTATGCATCTGCTGTCTCACAGAGTCCTGCTATTGTTGTAAAACCGTTCCATCACAGCGAGACACACGTGACCCCGAGGACTAGGCCCGCTGGTCGCCGTGGAAACGGGGCCCGTCACGGCCAGCCGGTCTGCCAAGAGCCCGGGCATGACGCCCAAACGCTTCTCTGCGAATAACAAGCTATTGATCCAAACAGGAGACGCATTAAACCGGACGGAGGAGACCGTGAGACGGCAGAACCAGGAAATACGGCAGAGACCGAGAGAATCTGATGCACTGCGGCAGAATTAAAGCTGATGATGGAAACGCATCGATGAGTTTTGCCTCGTCATCAATTCAGCCAATCGCATTACAGCAAACAGCTGCCATGATAGAGATCACAGCCTTCAGTAGCATTAGTGCTGATCAATAACTTCCTGGAAGAAAGCGCTTGTTTCTGCGAATGCCATCTAGACAGGTGAACGTGTCTCACGACGTGAAAACGTTAAAACGGTGCCCAGCACTAATCAGGATAAAGCCGCACCGATTCTCCATCCGCTCCCTGAGAGCCTTCGCTCAGCAGGACTGACCTCACAGCTCAAGGACGAGCGAGCGCATCTATGCAGATCAGCAGAAGAAAACACCAGCGTTGACCTTTAACCCTGTCCTAACTGGCTCTGAGGTTACACAAGCGTCTGTAAGTGGATTACTGCGCTAAAGAGCTTCCGCTAACGGCGCAGCGGCTCAGTGAAAGCGAGCGCTTCATCCTCACCGCCGCTGAAGCCCAGCTCCTTCAGCAAGAGCTCCTCCTTCGACGTGTCCAGCACAAACTCCTCAAACGACGCCATCGCCGCCGGCTGGAACGTCTTCAGAGACTCCGTGGCTTTCTGAATCCTGTCGACGAAAACCAGAATCAAAATCACATTCAACTGACGAGAGATAAAGCTTCCCATCTGAACATGATGAATTACTAACAAGACTGATGCTATCAGAAAATCATAACAGTATACAGTATCAGAAGTGCATTACAGAGCCCAGAGGAACACCTCCATTCATTACACTGGCTTGAGAAACGACTTGTGGTTTTCCTAAAAATGATGGAAAAATCCCATAGACTTACATCGACATTATATGCACTGATCTAAAACGTTGACTTTTTGCAACATTTTGAAGTAGCCTATTATTAAAATGATTCAGATATTACAATGCCGTTGCGATATGCATTACATTTGCGATATTTCGATATATCGTGCAGCCCTACTTTCAGGCTAGCCAACATTAAGTTTGTCTTGACGAAGTTCATCTACTTCTCTGGGAAGAATCATCTAAATGTGTTAAATCATCTAAATTAAGAACACGATTCATTGCTCAGAAGCTGCTTTGAAACGATCGGTATTGTATAAAAAGCGTGTAACTGAGTCCATCCTAAAGAGCGGCTCACTGTTACCAGCTATAATATCATGTGGCCTATCAAAAACAATGACTCAGAGTTTGTGGGAAAGTGAACGTCAAAGCAGCTTTGTGGGCTAATAGAGATCAGGATTACAGAGAATGTACTGAGAACCTGGTTTAAATCTAGAAACCCAAGACAGTGGATTACAGACACGTGTGTCGAGGAGCCGGCGCTAAGCGGCTTGGCCGAACCTGACGTGCAGCAGTTTGGCCGTCTGGACGAAGCAGGACTGGTCAGTCTCCTTCAGCACCTCCTGAGCGTATCCCACCAGGCCGCTGTTCTCCAGCATGCCCTGGTACTCCTCCACCTGCCCCCGCAGACGCTCCACCCGCAGACTCCGGCTCTGCTCGATGCAGCGCAGCATCTCCGTCCTGCGCTCCTGAAGCGTCTCCAGCAGACGCTCGAAGTGTTCATTAGCACGTCTCTCGGCGAGCTGCCCGTTCTCCTGCGTTCAGAGCAAGAGCGTCAGACACCGCAAACACACCCAGCACCATCTGATCAAGCTGCTTCTCATCACTACTCAGAGTTTCTGAGCAGCACAAACTCATTTCCCCATTTAATACACACAGGGAAGGGAACAAAACAGAAAAGAAAAAAAGTTTAGGTAGGGCTGGGCGATATGGCCAAAAAAAACCCCACACAATAATTTAATATCAGTCCATTTCAATAATTATCACCATAAATGTCTAATCTTAATTTCTTTCAAGTTTAAAGCCAGATTTCTGTTCCAAAGTAAAAGTGGTAGAAACCAGATCATTACTTTTCCTTAACAAAATGAACACAAAAATGTATTTCTTAGTTTCTGCATGTTCTAATGAGTAATATTGTTTCAAATCATGAAACCGTTTTGTGTTGCCTGATAATATTAATAATAATACTTTGTGTCTTAGAAATGCACATTTAATAGTAGTAGTAGCTTGAGTTAGGATGCAGATGTCAATTTTTGTTCATTAAAGTCAGTAACATCTGTAAAAATTGTAGCAACCTCATTTTTATATGGTGAAAATCATTTATTATTTATTCATTTATTAGTTTTTGTTGTTGAATTTTTTAATTAATGACTTCTCTGAATGAGCGCTCATTGAGGGAGAGTAAATCAGATCAGCTAAACAGCAGAGCACGTCTGTTCTGATTGCTCTGGCCAATCAGGATCAAGCAGGAAATGAGGTCGTTACCTCTGTGTGACGGATCAACACCTCCAGCTCAGAAATCTGAGTCCTCACTTGGTCTTCTTTGCTAATTAAGTAATGGATACTCTTTGATAGCTTCTCCTGTTGACAGAAAAGTTAAGTCCATTAGAACACAGTGGAAAAACCCGGCCTCCCGCATGATTTCTGCACAGAACGAGACACCTAATACAGCTTCTGTGAGTGCGGCGATCTGGACAGAACATCGAAAGATAGAAGTGATGGCATTAAGAATGAATGAGTCCCAGCTGGTGTTTGCAGTCGTCTAGTATTTCTGACTCAGCAGCCGCTTCATCACGGACAAACACGAGCGCTTGTTTCCAGCTCGGCATCAGTGCTTTAAAGGGGTCATGAATTGAGAAAATCGACTTGATCTTATGACCTATAAGAGGTCATTTGCACTCTAAAAACATGCTGCGAGTTCCCTGTTAGTCCAAAAACAGATTGAAACCAAAACGTCTGGTTTTCTTCTGCTTGGAGCAGGTCAAAACTTTTCACAATCAGTTAAAATATACAGCAAGTAATAAAAACAGTAAAAGTTTTCAAATGAGTTCCACACGTAATACTCATTTCATATGCAGAGATGCTGACCAATCACAGCAGTGGACTCTTAAAGAGACACGCCCATTTAAACAGTTCAAAGTAGAGGGATGAAATCAGGATAGAAAACAGCCATTTATTTCTAAATTATGACTCCTACTAACAGTCATACAGCTCTGGAAAAAATGAAGAGACTGCTGGGAAATTCTACGTTTCTCTGGATTTACTAGGTATCGGTTTGAGTAAAATGTTAATATTTATTTTATTCTATAAAGGTCTGATAACATTTCTTCCAAATTTCAAATAAAAATAGTCATTTAGTTTTTCTTATTTGCCAAAATAACAAATGATTTCATTTGTTGCGACTGAAAATCAGAGTCATTTCACCAAATCTTGATTTCTTAAGTCTTATGAAGTTAAAACTTTAAAAATGAATATAAACAATATAAAGCATCTTTTCATTATTTTGACCATTTATCCAAAAAATGCTCTGCATGACATGTTTAATTAAAATATGGAAGAAATGTCATCAGTAGTTTACAGAATAAAACAAAAATCAAGTTTTACTCAAACATGTAACTAAAAGTCATAAATTTTCAAGTGGTCTCTTCATTTTTTCCAGAGCTGTAAGTGCACCATGGAAGCCCATTTCTGCCACTGAATAATGAAAAAAATAAAGTAATTGTGAATTTTTAATCTCACCTTTATGATTTTTTTCTCAGAATTGCGAGATATAAACTCTCAATATAAACTCTGAGAAAAGTGCTCCTGATTTCAAGGAAAAGGTCAGAATTACAAGATCTAAACCCAATACGAAATCTGAGAAATGAAGTCAGAATTGCACGATATAAACTCACAATCGCGACAAAACAAAAAAGAGCAAGTAAAAAACAAGTAAACTTGCAGCTATTTTGAGAAAAAAAGTCAGAATATTATCTTTTCTTTTTTTTAATTCTGTGGCAGACAAGCTTCCATACAGCACCTCAGAAAACATTATAAAATACAAAATGCTGTTTATGAGCTCTTCAGGAGCTCTTCCAAACATGGACAGATAAACAGGACCAAAGAATGTTATTATACACACCTTGAGGATCTTGTAGGCACTGCTCATGGAAGTGACTTTGTGATTAGCGTGAGAACCGCCGAGCTTGCACAGATGACACACGGGACGCCGGCACACCTCGCAGTACATGTTGACCTTCTCCATCTCGTGCTCGGGACACATGAGCACCTGGAACCCAGCGGTAGACGGGTTAGATCAGTGACCGCAGCTGATAGAGCACAGCGGCGGCGGGTTTGATACGGACCTTCGGTCTGAAGTTGGTGGTGGGTCCCACGTACTCGTGCTGGGCTTTGGGTGTTCCCCAGGGGTGGTTGATCTTGAAGCACTCGTTGCAGAAGCTGGCCTTGCAGTCCATGCAGCTCTTGGTGGCCTCCTGAGCGGGCGGCTTGCAGGCGTTGCACATGATGGCCACGGCCGCGCGGGCCGCCTGACGATAGCGCTCCACGATGCTCTCCAGAGTAAAGTTCCGGAAGAGCATGCTGATCCCTCGCTCCCCGAGATCAATGTCATGCTGACAGCCGGGACACGGGAAGGTGGTGACCCGGGGCGTGACGGAGGAGCGCCTCCATCCAGGAGAAGATATAGACCCTGATGCAGCGACACGTGAGAGCGGTCAAGATGGGGGGGGGCATGAGCGCACACACACACACACTCGTGCACAAACACACACACTCGCGCACAAACACGCACACACAAACACACACACACTCAATGAAGCACTAGTGACCAAAAAAGGTCAGACACACGTGGAGTGACAAACTGAACACAGCACAACAGCAGACAGTGATATGGACACGAGAAACACTACATCAAAAAATGGCAATTAAAAATGAATTAAGCAAAAAAAATAAATAAAAAAATAAAAAAAACTGAATGACGGGCGTGTCCAAGTTATTTCACAGCGCTGAATGAGATCGAGGTCACTCTTTAAAGCTGCGGTGCGTCATTTCTGCTCCACCAACAGAACTGATGATTTCCTGACAGGTTTCCACTTGGGCTGGGAAAATAAATTGATGCATTGCGAATCGAGAAACGATTCAGTATCGATTCTGAGATTTTCCGAATGCATCGTGATTCTCTCGAGTGGATTCTGAGGTTAGTTTTGAACAGCAGGTGGCGCTGCATGCTTTAGAATCTGCTGTACTCTGCTTGTTTCCAAATCCTTACACACACTTGAACCTAAAATAACCATTCAGAAAATTAGAAAAGTTTGAAGTGAATTACAAGGGTGTTCACAGCGGGCTGTGTTTACATTAATCTGGCGTCATAAAAGCATTCTGAAGCAAGGTGAAATTACAGACTCAGCTGAACAAGCGCACTTCTTCATCAGCATTTGAGTGTGTGGATAAATACTAGAGTAGAGCGCCATCTGCTGTTAAAATATAAGCTCAGAATCCATTCCAGAGGAATCGCGATGCATTCGGAAAATCTCAGAATCGATCCACGAATTGATTCTGCATTGATTCATCATCGCAGCCCTAGTTTTCACAAACACTCCGTCTGCCATTGGTCAGTCTAACAGACGGCCCCGCCCCAAACACACGTCATTGGTCGAGTCAGATGAGGACGCGTCTGGCTGCTCAGTTCAAATACCCACACTTGCGGTCTTTGCTCTTGACTACTTATATGACGTATTCCTGTGTTTGGCCCAAGTGAGGATGAAGACCACAGGTGTGTATAGAACTTTTCATTACCAGATGGCACACACTTATAGTGTTGTAAAAATGCAAGTGTTTACATAGCTTTATTTTTATTTTAAATATTTTGCATTTTAAATTCAACCTCTAAGTGTCTTTCCAGAACATGATGCATGATGGGATACACTAAGCCTGGAATAGCGCTCTGGAGCAGTATTGGAGATAGTGTGGGTTTAGTGTGCGTTAAGGGCACTGCGCTTTGGCGTTTTTAAGACCTGGGACAGTCTTGCGCACACGCTGGCCAAGACCGCAAATATTTGGGTATTTGGACAGGGCAAGTGTTTCACTCAATTAGTGATGCACTGAAATTAAGATTCTTTTCCAAAACCAAAACCGGAAAATCTGGACACACTGTGCTACAAACTGAAACTGAACATGATTCTTTTGTTTGCAGTTGTTCTTCCCTCAGGTTGTGATGCTAACGACATCTACACTCCAACAACTTTAAAATGTTGTATAATACTTTAAAGGAGACCTCTTATGCCCCTTTTTACAAGATGTAATAAGTCTCAGGTGTCCCCAGAATATGTCTGTGAAGTTTTAGCTCAAAATACCCCACAGATCATTTATTATATCATTTTGAAAATGCCTATTTTGAGTGGAAGCAGAAACAGGCTGTTTTTGTGCATGTCTCTTTAAATGTAAATGAGCTGCTGCTCCATGCTTTTTTTTTCCAAATCAGGGCTGTCTCTTTACAGCTCATATCTCAGACCTCTGCCAAAAACATCTGTTTGGTTTTGATTATCGTGTTGAAATCATGCGTTTTAAAGCCATATCAGTTTAAACTTCTGATACAGGGTTTTCTGAGCGCACAGAACACGACATGTGTACTAAACTAAGTTCTCTTTCATGTCTTATTGAGCTTAAACTGTCAAATACACAGGTTTATGTTAAAAACACATGAGTTACAAAAACAGTCTGTTATGTCTGTGAAGGTAAACAGCTGGGAAAGAAATCTCATGTTTATATTAGATCAGAGTGGCAGCAGCGTAATATACAGTAAATAAATCAATCATTCCACTGCTCTCTTGTCTGCTCTGAGGCTGGGACTCTAAATAGTGTTCTGTGCTCATCAGTGCAGCCAAAGACAGAACAGTTAGCAATGCTTTGCTCCAACTTTCCCCACGGCGTTAGAACTGGTACACCATTGTCACTTACAAAAACACAATGACGGAGCCGTGGGTGGAAACGTGCAGATCAAGGGGCGGTACTATTATAACAAGATCCCTTCACTACGTCGCCGAGGGAGCGAAATCTGAGCGGCTCGTTTTTTCACAAGCTTGCAGAGAAAGCCTTTCCAAAACAAAGTTACTGGGTTGTTCTTTTTAAAGTTTTCTGTGTTGTTAGATGCACTAGGGACCCGATTATAGTCAGATTTCCATGATATTTCACCTTTAAAACACTGCTTACATTAAGAACACACAATGTTTATTTTTCCTCTTCTAAAGGAACGGTGGCAGGAACTTCTCTGGCTGTGCAAACAGTAGCACGAGATGTTGAGCTAAACAAGCGTAACCCAACCCTAACCTAGAGTTTCAGCTGTAAGTGCGACCTCATTACGGTCAACACATCCATTATTAATCACTTTTACATTCAGTGCTGAGAATGTCAGCGTTTTTCAGTGCTCGAAGCATCTGTTCTAGCAGTGAGGGACACACAGCAGCTTTAAAGCGAGATGAACCTCTCTCTCCAGACGGTCCAGGTCAGTGTCACCGGCTTCTGCTGCAAAATCATTTCAGGGTGAAAGAAATCACTTCTCAGCAAGCATTGATGACAAAGAACAGCAAAGTGAAATGCAGACAAACACCAAACGAGAGACAGACCACACTGCACACGCATGCGGACGATGATGAGCGAGGACGCAGATCTGAGCGAGGGCCGGGTTCAGATCGGGAGTATGAGTGAGTATGAGTGGAATAAAGCGTGTACTTAGGCCGTGAGTGTGCTGCGCCGCTCGGGGGGGGGGGGGGGCTGCCGCACGGCATGCTGGGACCTGATGCTGCCGCAATGAGACTCAGTGCAGAGGGGAAAAAAAATAAACGCTCAGACCAGAAACAGGCCAATCAGCACAAGAGACGCCCGTCCCTAAAAACCACAGACCCGCAGGGTAACAACGGCTCACGCTCGGGATGGGTTTCTCTGAGAGGAGCGTTTGAGTCGGAAGGGTAGAGCGGGTTCTGAGACGCAGCGTTTATTCTTCAAACGAATCCTGAGCACGGAAGCTTATTACGTAACAAGACGTTCTTTACACCAGTGTTTCCCAACCACTGGAAAACTATCAAAAACTTACTTATCTCTATTATATTTAATAATTATTATCTTAAGTGCTATTGGTTTTAAAATTCACGAAAAAAATAAAAATCACTGCACTCAACTTTAGTTTTGGGTGTGTAGATCAAACTTTCAAGTAAGGGATCCGCACTCACTCAATCTTCCTGATCACTTTCAATATATTTTAATTTCACAACAAAGTGATAAACAACCAAATTTGTGGGTTTTAGAAATATTCAACCAATGAAAAGCATTCAAAGGAGCATGTGACTAAACCTCGTAACGCCATTGGATCCTCAAACTGTCAGTCAAACCTCATAACTCCTCCAGAATGAAGCGCCGCGAGACGCAGTCTGAAGACAGACGTCTTCTTCGCAATACAAGGGTAAATAAAGAACTGATGCTTGAATAAGAGCTGCGTTTTCTTAACTGAAGTAACACTGTCTGTAAAGGCTAATGTTTTTGTGTCTTTGAAGAGTGGAGAAGAGTTTAGTCGTAGCCAATACACTTTTGTACGTTTCAAATATCCTGCGCATAGCAGTTCGTTATTTATATCGTGAGATTTTGGCCAAACGCACTAAACAAGAGAAACTGAATGCCCATATAGCTACAATAAACTCAAAAACCTGTAAATTGATGAAAATGATTAATTTACTGTCTCAGATGCGGCTGTTCTTATGACGAACAAAACACAGATCTCCGTCTTTCGCTCGTCAAAAACCTTGTTAACTCCATTTGAGAATGAGTTTCAGAAAATGTTGTGCAAGTGTTTGATCATATATAAAGCTAAAATAATAACTCTGATGACGCATTGTTTGTTTAATTATTCAGGGAAAAAAAAATCATCTTTTTTAATGCTTGGTGTGCCGTGGGATTTTTTTACTTATCAAAACTGCGCCGTGGCAAAAAAAGGTTGGGAAACACTGCTTTATACAACCTACTGCTAGTATTTATTGAGTTGCCGTTGTCTAGAAGAAAAATGTCTCAATATCGTCTCAGCATGAGACGCTCTGGGATTCCTGCGCTCCTCCACAGCAACATTAAACACTCGTTCTCACGCTCTCGCTGCAAACGCACCGCAGAGAAACCATACGCCGTCGGTCAGGAACACAGATTTAAAGGGACACTCCACACAAAAATAAACATTTGCTGTAATTTTACTCACTCTCAGACCATCCGAGATGTAGGTGACTTTAACAGTAAAGAAGATTTTCAGCTGAAATCGTGGTGAATCATAACATGCAAGTCAATGGGTACCGGCACTTTGAAAGTCAAAAAAAAGCATATCAAGGAACACAAAATGAATCCCCGTGGATCCTGATGATATATTGATGTCTTACGAAGAGAAACGATCAGTTTGTGCAAGAAACTGAACATTATTTATGATATTATTATCTGTAATCCAGAGCCTCAATGTGTAAATCTGGTTCTTGTCTATTAACTGGTTCTTTGGGTTAGTTTGTTTCAACGAGCTGGTTTAATTCATTAGTTTGTTTATGTAATCACACAATGATATCGTGTATACACAATTATATTATTAAAACAGCCAATATTAATGTGAAACCTGGATGTTTTACAGTTTACACTGCAAAAAATGGTTTTCTCAGTGTTTCTGTCTTTTCTAGTATAAATATCTAAACATTCTTGAATCAAGATGCATTTACTGTACAAGTAAAATGATTTAAGATATTAAGTCTTGTTTTCTGTAAAAAAAAGAAAAAAGAAAAATATAATAATAATAAATAAATAAATAAATTATATATATATATATATATATAAAATGTTGTTAGCTTTTCCTTAAAACAAGCAAAAATATCTGCCAATGAGGCAAGAAAAATAATCTTGTTTAGCCTTTGAATTAAGATTATTATTCTTACCCCACTGGCAGATATTTTTGCTTGTTTTAAGGAAAAACTAACAAAATTGATTTTTTTTTTTAGAAAACAAGACTTAATATCTTAAATCATTTTACTTGTAACGCATCTTGATTCAAGAATGTTTAGATATTTATACTAGAACACAAGACAAAAACACTGAGTAATAGAATGATTTTTTTGCAGTGTAAAGCATATAAAGTCATTAAACTAGTCTTCATCAGCTCAGCTTTCTACATAAACCATGAGAAACCGTAAGAGCGTTCATGTCACCCTTCGTTCAAGCTCTCGGTTCACTCACATCAGCGGTCTTCGGCCCGAGTCGTAGTGTTTCTGGAGGAACTGGAGCTGAATCAGGTCATTGATCACAGGATCAGATTCGCTGGTATCTCCGCTCATCTCCACTCGCAGTGACTGTCAGGCGTCTGGAAGTGACCTTTGATTGAGTAACTTGCAGATCTGAGCTGCTCGAGACACAAACTGATTCAGATGATTTGATGAACTGTTCAACTAGTTCACTAAAACAAACCAGTTCAAAAGAATGATTCGTTTGTGAACCGATCATCACTCCGGACCGTTTGTCTGAGGCTCTGGATTACAGGTGATAATGCTGTAAATAATGTTCAGTTTCTTGCACAAACTGATTGTTTTGCTTCATAAGACCTCAATATATCATCAGGAGCCGTGTGCATTAATTCTGTGTTGCCTGATATGCTTTTTATTTTTTAACTTCCATTTGGTTGCATGCAGTTGACTTGCATTTTATGAATCATCAAGGAGCACAGTTTCAGCAAAAAATCTTCTTTACTGTTCCACTGAAGAGTCACCTATATCTGGGATGGCCTGAGAGTTAGTAAATTAACAGCAAATGTTCATTTCTTTACAACTATCTCTTTAAGCGGCAGCGGCATCTCGTCGTGATTCGTTCCTGTGTTGTTTACGCAAAGCGCTGTGCGCGAGAAGAGAAGAGCGCGAGTGTACAGGGGTCTAGAGACACAGTACTCACTACGACTAATTAAATTACGTAACCCACATCTACCTCTCCCTCCAAACGACCTCCTCAGCGAGGCTGCAGGCAACAGAGAGAAAAGTGAAACAAGACTAAGGATGGTTAAACGTGAACAGAAGTGGAGTGAAACCTGATTCACAACCAATGACTGTACAAACATGAAAACAGCATCACATTTCTTGGGGAAAAACTGCAATGAAAGCCAATAATATAAAAGAAGAGATGAGGAAAGACACTAAAACAGCAGTGAACAAAACCTCCTCAATCATTCCTGCAGTAATACACGATAACCACAAAACATACGCTTGTGTAATTTCATCTGCTGTGGATCTCGCCCAAATTCTACGAGGATCACAAGAAATAAACCATTTTTGGACCTAAACAAAACACGTCATCTAAAATAATGCACAGTTTTATCAATACTAATAATTAGCTCTTTATGCTAGATCAGGCTTTCCGCAAGGTAAATTTAAAACCTGATTAAGACCTCTTTAAGACCAAGAGACCCAAACATTAGAATATGGAAATAACTTTTACTGCACCTTCTGATCACACTGCCAAAGAAAAGTGCTGTTCTTAGTATTTTTGTCTTATTTTGCAGTGTAAATGTCTAAAGATTCCTACATCAATTTACATTTACTTGAAAAGCAAAATGACTTAAGATGTGAAGACTTGTTTTATGAGACATTTATCCAAATGAAGTGAGTTTATGATTGAGTTTAAGACCAGAACAAATATCTGCCAATGGGTTCAGAAAAAATCAACTTAATTCAGAGAGAAAACAAGTTTTCATTCCCCGTTGTCAGATATGAGCTCCTATTTTAAACAAACTCACTTGTTGTTCAATGCATCACTAAGTTTTGCTCAATTTTGTAAACCTATATTAATTTAAGGATGTTAAACAAGACAGAAACACTGAGGAAGATATTCTTTTTTTTTTTTTTGTTGCAGTGCATGTGACATTTGATGCCAGCACTTTCTGCTATTCAACTTAGATTCAGATCCAAAAATGGAAAATGCATTGCAAGTGGATGTTTATTCATCCTGATCAATGAACTGCAGATGTGTGTCCCTGGAGCACAAAAGCAGTCTTAAGTCGCTGGGGTTTTTTGTAGCAATAGCCAACAATACATTGTATGGGTCAAAATTATCCATTTTTCTTTTATGCCAAAAATCATTAGGATATTAAGATCATGTTCCATGAAGATATTTTGTACATTTCCTACTGTAAATATATCAAAACTTCATTTTTGATTAGTAATATGCATTGCTAAGAACTTCATTTGAACAGCTTTAAAGGAGATTTTCTCAATATTTAGATTTTTTTGCACCCTCAGATTCCAGATTTTCAAATAGTTGTATCTCAGCCAAATATTGTCCTATCCTAACAAACCACACATCAATGGAAAGCTTATTTATTCAGCTTTCAGATGGTATAGAAATCCCAATTTCACAAAATTGACCCTTATGGCTGGTTTTGGTCACATATCATTACACTCCTCTGGGACCGAAGGTGTCTCTGTTAGTGATATAAGTAATGTGAAGTGTCTGTGATCTCGCAGATCTTCTGGGTTCTGGCTCAGTGGTGAGGGTTACCTGATCGCACCAGGCGGTCCAGCTTCTCCATGCTGGGGGACGGGACTCTGGCGCGAGGGCTGCCGGGGTTGGAGCTCTCGGATCCGGCGTCGGTGCTCAGAGAATCGTCGTGGTTGGGCATGAGCAGCTCTCGGACGCAGCGGTGGCACACACTGTGCTGGCAGGGCAGGATCAGCGGCTGCGTGAAGAGCTCCTTACAGATGGGGCAGATCAGCTCCCGCTCGATGCTCTTCATCGGCACCTGTCGAGCAAAACACAGCTTCAGCAGAACCCGAACCCGAACCCCACAGAAACACCGAACCTCGCAGCTCACGCGCGCGTTTGGGGAAGTCGCTTCCATTGTTCACTTTCGTCTTTCTGTTCCGAGCTTAAAAACTACGTTAAACTCTGTCTCAAGGGCAAACGAACTTCTACAAAGCATGGTTTATTTTAAAACACATTTTAAAAATATATCAAATGAATTCTTAACAACCGGTTCAACTTTCCCTCAGCAAACAACAGCGGTTTCATTCAGGAGGAGACCCGGATTCGAACCGGATTCGCGGACTTACTAGCAGCGAGCTTCGCCTGGACATCGTGCGCAGAAAGAAGGACAAACTCCGTGATCCGGATTCAACTTCGCAAATAAAAGAGATTCGCGCAGATCGAGATTAAATCAAACTACGTGACTCAAACGCTACCAGCCGAATGCGGGCGGAGTCACCGGCCGTCACTATAGCAACCCCGCAGCGAAACTATTTAGTAGTTAATAAGGGGCGGGGTCCGCGACAGAACGCTGCATTATTCATGAGGCAGAGCGCTATTTATATCAAAGACTTAGATCTAAGACGCTTTCTTTTTGTATTATTTATTTTTTGTTATATACATGCATAAATGGTGCTTTGCTTGTAATATCACTTCTTTGCACCTAATTTTAATATTTTTTGTACTTATATTTTTGATACCTTGGTATTAATTAATAAAAAAATAAATAATGTATATCCAAGACGACGCCAAATGCTTCACAGCAGGACAAATGAGCTCTTATATTCACTGACAACACCTCTAACTCCAGCACTCTCTATTCTAATTCTATTTGATCTATTTGTTGACTTGACCCTCTAACACTTGCACTCTCTATCCGTTTTCTAACTGCTTGTTTTCTTATATATATATATATATATATATATATATATATATAAACCTTGCTACGTGTACTGCGTTAAGATAACCGAGACTTGTCATAGCACTTGCATATTATTGCTGTTTTGTTGGTTTTGATTGCTCATCATTTGTAAGTCGCTTTGGATAAAAGCATCTGCTAAATGACTAAATATAAATGTCTAAATGTGCAAAGCAAGGAAAGGTGTAGCAGTGACGTCATACGACCGGGATTCTGACAGCGGCGGATGAACGAGCGATTATTTCCCCGTGACACCGACAGACTGCAGAGAAATACAGTCATAAAGCATCGACATCGTAATAAAAGGAGCGATCCCATTCTCTGGCTCGTTTGAGATCAGCAGCATCTCAAGATCATCAGAAGATGAAGCTCACCTCGCCTCTCTCCAGGCGCTCCACGATACTCGCGAACTCCGACATCTCCGAGTCAGACATCCTGATGAAGATGATGAAGATGATGATGAAGATGGTCTGATTATCCTCGTATCGGCATCACGCGCTCGCCCAGAGATCTAGAGAAGAATTCATTCAACTCGAGGACCGTCTTGAAGACGCGAGACTCCGCCCACTCGCTCGCTCTGTGGGCGTGGCCTCGCTGACTGACAGCTCTTTGTGTAGATTCATCAGGTCACACACATGAACACACAGATGCTTATAACAGCACATGTACAGACAGAATCTCGTCTAATGCTCCTGAGAGCAGCAGCATCACACAATCAGCTTTGTGTAGAGGACATGATCAGATGATGACAATAAATACTGTAAAGACTGGGTGATGCTGGAGGACAGCAGATAGTAGATTTACCTCACTAAACATCACATATATGATTTCATTACATATGTGGGTCGTTCAGGGTTTCTCTGAACAAATGTACTTTATTCTGTGGTGTAAATATCAGTGCAAGCAGCACTTGAAATCTGTCGCATAAAACTCAGAAGCAAATATTCACCCCCTTTGGCTTTTTATACGAATTATTCATCAGTGTGTTTTTCCTCCCGCAATCACACGACATCCAGCAGTGTTTACAACCATCTTTAACCGTTTGATGTTTTGAAGGTTTGACGTTAAATCCAAACCACCTTTGACCCATAATTCTGCATGATTGTTCTGTATGCCGTTGTTTCTCTTATGACAACAAAGTCTGACTGAAGTGAAGCAGTATCTCTGAAATATCTCCCTTTATTCTATTCTAGTAGATCCAGACAACCAAAATGTTTTTCAAAAGAATAAGAAAGAAAGAGTTTTATTCTGGCATTTCCATTCAGTGGCTACTTCTAAGAATATGTACTGTAGAATTCAACACTGTTCTCAAACATCACATTTCTGAGTACGTCAATATCTTCAGTCTTACATTTTATAATTCAAGTGTCAAAGGAAACACAGTACAGACAAACAAGGACGTGTTTGAGTCAGTGTGTGTGTGAGAGAGAGAGAGAGTGTATGTGTGTGTGTGTGAGAGAGAGTGTGTGTGTGTGTGTGTGTGTGTGAGAGAGAGAGAGTGTGAGTGTGTGAGAGTGTGTGTGTGTGTGTGTGAAAGAGAGAGAGAGTGTGTGTGTGT
>JAFVLL020040890.1:0-14659 GCA_021397915.2 Tor tambroides
AAATCGCTTTCACTTCTTTGAAAAGTCAAAGTTCCCTACCTTTTCGTCGGCTCTGGTGACTGCGAATGGAAATCCGTTATTGATACAGAAATAAATAACATTTAGGTTTCGCTCCGCTTCGGGTCTCGGGGGAACAGGAGGGGCCGAGACCTCTCCTCAGATGAACCCTGTGAACTAACGTGAACCCGTCGGGTCACCGCGATAAGGAGCATCTACTGCTTTATGGCACACTGATTATGTGCCCGGCTGACATGGGCGCTGCTGGAGTGGCGAGAAGGGAAAGAAATGTACGCCAGGCGCTCTCAAATAAGGGCACGTGATTAAAACGCGTCACCCAAACCCAAAATCCTGATCCTACCCCTCTCTGTTCTAGGACGGGCTGAGCAGACACACTGAAGGGAGTGACTCATGCGCAAATGTCTAATATAGCCAGAAATATGGAGCAGTGCTTTCGGTCAGTAGGTCGTATAAGGACGAGGGGGAAAACAACCTACTATACCGATCGTGAGCATGTGCCTACTACATATACTACAAACGCATGTTTGGAACGACCGTTCGAACGGGGATACGAAACGCTGCCCGCAATATTACAACAGAGTAAAATAAAATAAAATAAAATAGAACACAATAAAATCTCTATAGCCACGCGACCAAACTGGAAATTGTTGCGCAACATGCAATTAATATTATTACAACAGAATAGAATAGAATAGAATAGAATAGAATACAGAATAGGACCTCCATTGATACACAACCATGTGTGGGGAAAATTAATGTGCAACATGCAACAGAATACACTTTATCAGAATAAAACTAAATAGAATCTCATTAGCCACACGACCACATAGAAAATTTTTGTGCAGCATGTTGCACATACTAATATTGGAATAAAATAGAATAGAATATGATCTCCAGTGCTACACAACCATGGCCAGGGGAAATTAATATGCAACAGAATGCAATTATTATTGGTATTATCAATGGAATAGAATAGAATAGAATGGGTGATGTTGATGTACAATTAAATACAGATATTATTTTTTATCAGTATTGTAATATATACCTATTATTATTACAGAATAGGGTTGAGAGACCATTTTGCCACAATTGCTGTTGTTATCTTTGGGTAATAATCACCAGAAATATTTATACATTTTATTACTAATGATGATAAATATGCACAGCTGCATGCAAATGTGTCCTTGGTTCTGCCATTTTAACCATTAACAGTTTCAGAAACAGAGATTACTACTTCTTTTTCAGAGGGTCATATAAGGTGAAAGTAAATCTGAGAGTTCCCACAGCCTACTGTTGTGCTCACTGAATTGATAACAACCAGTCAACCAGAGTGCAACAAACACCGGCCTGTCTATTATCAACAGGTTGTGTGATACTCACTCCTTGTAGGTGCGCACATAAAATACGTATAATGTTTCAAAGTCTTTACTTTTCTTTTCTTAGGACGTGGTGGAAGACCTGCTATCCAGGGGCTCCCCCCTCACGCCACAGTGGCAATTACACCTTCAGACCTGCAGCTTTTTTTTTTTCTTTTTTTTTTGACAGTACAAGGCAGAGATGAATCTGATTGGATAAAGCCCGAAAACACCTACTGTCCATTACCAGACGGTTGCCATGCGGTTTGGGCTTTTCCTTCATTAAGGCCTCGGCACAAATTTTTCATTTTCTGGTGTAAATGCATGATGATGAACATAGAATAGCTTTACAAATGTTATACAGAGGAAACTGAAGGTAGTTGTCATTGTGACTACATTTCAGTAAAAAGGTTCTGAAGTCAAAAGTCCAATGGCATAAATGTGTTTCTCTTGCAGTGATTTTATTTGTTGGTTTTACACACCTAGTTCTAACATTTTAAAGCAAAATATTTTTGATGATTTTTTTCCACCAAACTATAATGTCAATATCATATTTTTTGCTATAGCTATTTAATAATCACACTACCATAATAATCAAGACACGGTCAGTGAACTGAACTGAATTGAAAGGCTGAGAATTTGAGATATTTGTTAGCGTGGTTTGATATTTTTATGTTATCTTTTACATTACTTATGATTTTCTTTCATAATTGTTTTACTGTTAAATTTTGCTGAAAATCCTGGCTGACAGCTTACCCAATATTGTATGACAACATGAACCTTTTGATAAAAAGTCAAAATGTGTTCATTAAACTGTATTTTTTCAAGCAATAATGTTAGAAATATTGAGTTAATTGTTAATGCTAATAAACAGTCTTTAAAGTTTGTGCCTGTGCATAAAAATATATACAGTATGGTTTATTCGATTACAGAAGAGAAGAATGGAACTAATATTTTTACTAGCTTTATACTATTACAAATTACCGATTAAGATTAGTATAGTACATTTGTATTAACAGCATTAATATTGTTATAAACAGTATATATATGCAGCACTAACAATCTATGACTTCAGCAAGAATTGGAGTTTTGAAGGAGGGCTTCTTAGACATGCTGCCATAATCTCAACTTATTTTCTATTGGTGTTTATATGGTGTATTATTACCTGTATTTTATGAGGCCATTTAGTTTCACAACACCACCGTGAGTATTTCACATTCAACACTGAGAAGAATCATACACGCCGCCTTTGTTTGCCTCCGAATTCAAACTCTTGGCCAATAGGCGCAGGGCAGATTGTCCAATGGCGTTCTTACTTGGCGGACATGTGACGCTACAACTTGACTGGAAACAACGTGCGGACCAATGGCCGTCTGGCGGTGGGATGGGACCTCTGAAAGTACCGGATACAGGTGTCAGAGTGTAATATTCATTTTAGGAAACGTCAGTGAGATTAATAAACTTAAGTTATGGCTCTTTCCCAGTGTCTTGAAGATTCGCCGGGCTGGCGGACACCGAGGACAGGCCAGGACCTAAACTTCAAAGAACTTTACAATGAAAGACACAGACTCGCTCTGGAGGAGCTGGTCGCTGGTGGAGTCGAATCCTTCTTGGGATTCCTGGAGAAAGAGAGAATCCCTAACTTTCTCTCCGACGACGAGATCAGGCGGATTTCCCGCGCTGCTGTAGTGCCTAAATCACTCTCTCTGACCGGAGACGATTCTCATTTGGACCAGTCTGGCATACTGGACTGCTCATCTGTCACTTATTTCCCCGAAGTCTCTGATATTGAGCCTCCAGTCTTAGAGATGGGCTGGCCAGCGTTCACCGCGGGGTCTTTCCGTGGAGTAACACGTGCCGTCGCCTACTTCCAGCCGAGTTATGGGGAGTTCATTTATAGTTGCAAAGAAGCAGCCAGGAGGATGATAAAAAATGCAAAAGAGGTATTTCTCAGGCCAAAAAAATTGTTTAAAAAATTCTATATTAATCTGTAGCAAAAATTAATCTGTTCTTCACTGTGCTGAAATTTCACAATGCATACTGTTCTAAAGCAGCTTTACAAAAATAGTGCCTCAACGACGAGCTTTAACATCTTATCATTACTACGAAAACAAGTATATATATATATATATATATATACATACACACACACACACACACATATATATATATATGTGTGTGTGTGTGTGTGTATATGTATATGTGTATATATATATATATATATATACGTGACATCTAAGTATATATGTATGTGTGTGTGTATATATATATATATACACGTGACATCTAAGTATATATGTATATGTGTTTGTTTGTTTGTTACTGGTATTCAGTCTTAAATTACAAAGAGAGACTACTTCACTTCAGTTAGTTACATTACTACTTGTCAGTATCCCAACAGTGACTAGTAACTATTGCACTGTAATAACATTTTAATTGAATTTAAATTTACCAGATTTAATTCTGTGTAGATTTGGTAGATGTTGTTGATATATCAACTATTCATTTCCAACTAGTATGTATTCCAGCTGTTGTTGGTACTTATTTTTACTAGTAGATATTTCTAATAACTCTTTATATATTCCACTTTTTCTAGTTCTTTATTTATTAAACACATGTCTGTCTCTGTTGAATTAATTAACAGAAAAAAAATAATTAAGTTGCAATAATAGATATGAATAATTTAGAAGTAATATTTAAATGTCAACACCTTCATTTAGTTATTTTTTATTTATTTATTATTATTAAGTTGGGAAATGAATTTGTTTTTAGATTTCCCAGGTGAAACTTTTAAGAGGATTAAAATAATATCAAAAACCAAGCAACAGCAATGAAAAGAATAACAATGAATTCATGATTATGGTGATTTAAAAATCTCTTATTTCAGTTGTATTAATCCAAAAAAAAAAAAAAATCAGCCTTTGGGTTTTTTAGGTGATGGAAGGTTATGTGTGTGACTTATTCAAAGTAGTGCACTGGATCTTAAATGTGGAATGGTAAGAATGCACAGAAGCGTCTATCACACTTAACTGTTACCTCTAAGGGTCTGAACCTGGAGGTGCCACAACAGGCTCTTCAGTCCTTCAAATGAAGGGGGTTTTGAGCTGAATGTATTGAGGTTATACCTGCAGGCAGCCTGGATCTGTTCCAGCTTGCATGTACTTAAAAACCAAACGTAATAAGAAGTCATCAAGGTGTGTAGCCAGCGGCTGTGCAGCCATGACATTCATACGAATGAGCTAGAACGTCAAGTTCACCGATGCTGAAGCTGTAAGCTGTTAATTCATTTCCCACCATGTTTAACCAAACAATACTCAGCTGCATAAAGAATCATTTACTGCTGTTAATTTCTTATTAATCAGAAGTGATTTTTATCCTTAGGTGATTGCCATTGTGACAGACTCCTTGACAGACCTGGATATCTTCCAAGACCTACAGGAAGCTTGCACACGCCGCAGAGTTCCTGTGTATATTCTTTTAGACCAGTCTTCTGTTCCCTCATTCTTACAGATGTGTAAAAACTTGCGTGTACAGCTGGGTGAACTACTGGTATGAGTTCTTTATGCTAATATTGTTGTTTTTATATTTCATATATTTAATATTTTTATTTAGTATTTTATTTTATTTATTTTTGAAGCAAATGAAAGTACGAACCATAAAAGGTTCTACCTACTACATGAGATCAGGTGCTCGGATCACTGGAAAGGTTCATGAGCGTTTCATGCTGATTGACGGAAACAGAGTGGCCACAGGTTCATACAGGTAATAATAAAGAGCCCTTTTCCACAAGATCTTAAAAGAATAAAAGTGAAAATTGTTGTTCCAAAACTGTATGACATTCAAGATATTTTGAAAAATGTCTTTTTGGCCATACAATGAAAGTCAGTGGGGTCCAATATTATTTTCCTTGTGTGGACAAAAACATTTTTCAAAATATTTTTGTTTTATATTTTGCATGTGTGTAACCTTTCAGACAATGTAGAATAATTATAAAGAAATGATGTATTTTGTTACATTAAACGAATCGATTTTAACTAAATGTCAGCCAATCGGTACATAATAGTCATGACTCCAGTTCTATTCATACGTTTTCTATTTATTTTGGCACATTTTTTTATCTACAGGTTTAACTGGACAGATGGAAAACTAAACAGCAGCAACCTTATCGAGTTATCTGGCCAGATAACCGAGAAATTCGATGAAGAGTTCCGCATCCTCTATGCCCAGTCCCTGCCACTGCCAGCGAATACAAGAGCTCCCTCTAGTGTCAGAAGCAGCAGTTTATATGACCATCTTGTCCTCAAACCACCTGGAACGCCTCCCTCCTACTTGGCACAAACAACAAAGCCTCAACCAGAATGTCTGACGAGCACTCCAGCCAGACTTCATACCCCAGAGATCCAACAGATGAATAAAGACATTGAAGATCGAGACAGAAAGAGTAACCCAGTTTCTGATACTTCCACTCTAGGTGAGGACTGGATCGAGCAAGAACTCAGAGAGGAAGCTCTCACCTCGGATGACCCTCCTCGTTTGCCGGCAATGAATGTTACTACTCAGACTCAGACAGTCGATGTGATGATCTCTCCCCCTGTACCATCCTGCGACATTTCAACACAAACCACCTGCCAAACAGCAGACGTGAGTGTGCAAACGTGTGCTGACAACAAGCTTAAATCGAAAACCTCGTCCAGCAGCAACCAGATCAACCCCAATACTTCATCCACTTGCAAACTACAAGAGGTGGACTGTCACCCACCTGTCTGTCTTGCCCCACAAGAGGTCAACCTGAGGGAATGCTTCCTCAAGATCACCAAAGAGCGGCAGCACCACTACAGCTCCATTCGCTCCAAGCTCGACCACATGGTGACACTGCTTTCTCACAAGAGGGAACTAGTGGACCTCACTAACCTGACGCCGAGGCCCGGCCTGCACAGAGGACGCAAGGGTCAGCAGGAGGGCAGGCAGGTTCACGGTACACTTGACAATGTGATTATGGGGACTTGGCCCAGGTCGAGATGTCTGCAGTAATATGAACACAGGAGAACAGCGCCGGTGGTGTTCTGCTATGTTTTAGCACAGCACTTTTTTACAAATCAGAACAAAGCTTGTAGATTAATCAGAAAAATAGTTTGAATGACGTGTATGCAATATAAAAAAAAAAGACAAATGTGCAAAGATACTGATTTTTTTTTTTTCTTAACTTGAATTGTACTTATTTTATTAGATGGGGGAATTATTAGCAGTCTTTATTTACTGTAGTCAGATAAACCAAAGTACTTTTTCTTTTCAGTGGTATTTTGAAATCCACTTTGTCTGTATTTGGTTGTCTGTTTCTTTCTGTGTTGTTTAAAGTTCAAAATGACCTCTTTTGTAACACTATTACTTTTATATTCATATATAAAAAAAACAATAGTCACTCATGATTATGTGTTTGATGTGCCTTGGATGATGTTAGTGAAAGGAATGAATCAAAACAATTGTATTAAATTGGAAATGTTTGGTACTTTGACTATGCTTGAGGCATTTGAATATTTATTTCACCAAAGATACTGAAGAAAAAAAAAAACAGTTCATTGTTTCATGATTGCCTCATTTTAATAAAACTCTTCATTTGATGAACAGCTTGTTGGAGACTTTTGTGGGGAACGTAACACTCATTTATAAAGGCTCACTTAGTATTAAATTTGGCTTAAATACAGGAATGCAATGTTTGAATATGTTCTTATATAGAGATTTTCAAAATATATACCAGCATTCAATAGTTTGGGGTCAATAATTAATTAATAATGCATCAAATTGATCAAAGGTGACAGTAAAGACATTTATAATGTTACATAAGATTTCTATTTCAGATATGTTTCTATTTTAAAATATTGCATTATAAACCTTTAATTATTATATTTCACAATATTTTCTGCATTTTGATCAAATAAATTGGATTGGTAAGCACAAGACACTTCTTTCAAAACAATGAAAAATCTTACCAACAACTTTTTTACACGCTTTTAAATGGTGTATATTTTTGAAAAATTATATAAATGAATTTATATAAATAAATGTAGAGTAAGTAGTAACTGAAGTGCAAGCTAATGTTAACTGATTGGTGAGGTTTGGGTTATGTTTTATGATTATGTGTAAATGCTTTCTCAGAAAATGCTTGATCTGCTCAAGGGCTGCACTAATCATTTGGACATCTCAGAATTAAGGACTGTGTTGCAAATTGTACTTGTTTTATTAACCATGAGGGTGAATTTAGGTAAATCAGGCCATTCATCTCAGTAAAAAAACTGACCCAGTTTCCAAAATGTTAGGTTTTTTTTTTTGGTTTTTTTTAAAGTATTTTACAAAAAAAGTTAATACATAAAATGAATAATATGTAAGATTCTGCACCATATCTAGGCCACTATTCAAATTCGTGACACAGATCACATGAACTCCTTTGTTAAAAAGGTCAGATGTTCTTGTTTCCACTGAATCGCTCAAGAAAATGTATGTACATTTTAAAGCTCAAAAACCTCATTTAAATCATTGTTCTGGTGATTTGTAATGAAATGTTTTGTATTAAATGCATTTTCACTAGTAGGTTTAGCATATACTTTAGGACCCCACTGTAGTTAACTATAATTCAATGGATATTGCATAAAACTGACTCATTGCAATAATTACTTAGGCAGAATTAAAAAAAAAAAAAAAATTCATAAAAACAGTTGCCCTTATTTTAGGTCAGTGACTGTGTTCACAGTACGAGGAATTCTGGGAAGTCTGTCCTCATGTCACACCAGCAATAGTTCTCTGTAAACCAAAGAGGGCGCTATTATCTTGCACCTTGCAACTCACTTCATGAGACTGATGCCTTGGATAACATTGTAGAAAATGTACACATACATTAAACTGACCAAATAAATAAAAAAAACTTTCCACATTTCATTACTCAACACAAACATTTTCAACAAATAATAACAATTAGAAGTTTCTTGAGTACCAGATCACCATATTAAAATGATTTTTTAGGGATCAAGGATCGGTTTAATGGTCGCTGAAAATGGAGTTTTACTATTACAGAAAAAAATAAAATAGAAATAAGACCTAAAATAGGAAACAAGTATTTAAAACTGTAAATAAAATATGTGACAATATTACTGTTTTAACTGTATTTCTGATCAAGTTAAGAATTTCATAAAACATTTCTTCAAAAACAAATTTTTTTTACTGACCTCAGCCTTTGAACGGTACTATATATTTATGCTTTTCCCACACATTTATTTTACAGGATCAGTCTCTTACTGATTTCTGGATCATTTTGAAGATTTATGCATACTGCCTCATGGCCTAAGTGTCAAAATACTGCCAGATGACTCTCTTAGTCATGTTGTTTGCTGTAAAAATCCACAGTGATTCTGTAGAATGGGTTGTTTATGTGAACTGTAATTACATTTTAACATGTAAAAGTGCATTTTAAAAATGAATAAACATTACAAAAATATATTCAACATAAAATCCAGGCAACAAAGGTCTGAATTAATACTCAAAACAAATTATCATTCAGATGCTGTTTACTCTCTTGAATTTTTATACGTTCAAAAGCCACCCCTGAGCTTTACTATTAATAGCTTGATTAAACAGAACAACAAGTGATTGTTGGCGGTTAATTATTTATCTTGTTTTCATGAGTGTTTTGAGCCACAGCCACCCCCTCAGGTACAGCTCAATGACTGTCCAATGATCGCAGCCTTAATCACTCCTCTTGAGTAATGAAACCTGCTTGTGGTTTTTCAAAAGCAGTTGTTGCTACTAAAGATACAGTTCATGTTTAATCATGTTTAATTTCTCTACCTAAACCCAACCATGTAGGCCCACAATTCAGTAAGGAGGAGGGGAATGAGGGATTCAGGGGATTTATAATTCAGGGGAATGAGGGAATCTATAAATTACACAAGCAATTATGATCTTCTTGTGCGTTAAAATGCTACTTAATTTAATGGGGTTAATGGGGTAAGAAAAATAAACTTAATTCAAACAGAAAACAAGACTATTTTTCTGCCAACTGGTAGGTATTTTTCTCTTTTAAGCATAAACCTGCATAATTTTGACACATTTGAGAAAAACAATCAGAAAACAAGACTTAATATTCTATGCCATTTTGATTCTTCTTTTTTTAAGATTACAAGACTTCTTATGTGTTTATATATATATATATGTTAGAAAATGACTTTTATTCTCAAGTTAATGTATTTTGATTTCGGGATGTTTAGATATTTGTACTAGAAAATGACAAAAAGAAAATAATTTTTAGTTACATGATTTTTTTGTGGAACATAAAAGAAGATATTTTGAAGAATATTTTTGTCCTTAAAATGAGAGTCAAAACAACACTAAACCCCACTGACTTTCAATGTATGGACCAAAAACGACGAGACATTTAAAAAAAAACAAACATTTTGTGTGTGTTCCAGAAGAAGAAAAAAAAACATCATACAGGTTTGGAACAACATGAGGGTGAGTAAATGATTTTTGTCTTGAACTGTCCCTTTAAGATCTCAACAATTGTATGCTGAGCATGAATAGAAATGCCTACAGAAACAGATGTAAGCAACTTATGGCAAGATTTTTGCTTGGTGGAAAAACTCTACTCAAGATAAGTGTTGAAAGTATTGTATGCCATTGGCAAGTTCTCTTACCATTTTAAAGGGATATGGGACAAATTTGGCAACACATGAGTGTATATCCATCCCAAACACAGGTATGTGTCATCCCAATTAAACTAGACTTGCAGGTGGAGACCTTTTGTTACCTGACTGCCCTCGTCAGCTCTTCTGCCCCCTCACTGGGCTCTAGTAAACATCTGACTTTCCATCAAGAGGAGACTAGAACAGTCACCATCTGGAGGAGGGTGTTTGGCCTGAGGATACAAAACAATGACATGAAAATACAAGTCAGGGGAAAACAATGTGATGACGCGTGCCAAAACGGCTCGGCCGAGTCTTTTGTAGTTTTCGGGAGAGATTTCGGTTTCAACGCCCCCGCTCCTATTTTCGGCCTTGGAATGATGATGACACACGGTTGTTTTCAATCCCTGTGGATCCGGCGGAGCGCAGCATGTTCGAGTTGATGGCGTGTGTAAACTTTTCTGCCCGCTCCCTGGTGTGACATGTTCTTGCCCTTTGTTTCGTATCTTCCCCTAGTACGCTTAGAGCTCGCGGGTTGATTTCAGACTGTTCCTTTGGCCAAAAAGAGCAGAGATAAATAATATGAGAGCCATTTGTCAGTGTTTTAGCTTCATGACCTTGGTTCGCACTCTCTCAGCACATGAGTAATAAAAGCCACATTATAGTAACTGCTGTCAGTGAAGGTAACCACCACCGCTACTTCTAGATGTGTGTGTCAGCACCACTGCCGAACTGTGCTATTAATAGAAGCCACAGTGTGTCTCAGGTGAAAGCAGTCTTTGTGTCCTGTGGTCTTTGCTGTGTGGGCTGAGCGTGTGGCTTGGGGAAGGTGACAGGTGCAGCTCTGTGTTCGGGCCAGATCATCTGTTTTGCACTTTTGTCTCTGTAATGCAGAAACAATGCAGAGTTCCTTGGCTAGAAATAGGAGGAAAAGTTCTCAAGAATTTTAGAAGCGAATGATGCACAATGTACTTTTTTGCATGCAGTTTTTACCTTTTTCTTTCATCTAACACTCACATTTATTATTATAAATCTGATGCATTCATACAAAACAATATAATGGCACCATGTCAGTTATTGGCCAATTTGACTTTTATCGATATCAGTCAATATTGGCTATTTCATTCATTTTTGATGTACGTATTTCTTTCATTTAACACTCGCATTCATATAATAAAACTAATGCATTCATGCAAAAACTAAGGATACACAATATAATGATACCATATTGGTTACTGGCCATATTGGTTCTAGGCATAAAAACAGTTTTTTCCCCCATGCCTCTCCAGCCTAAACAGCTAACACAGGAATTATTACCTGTGTTCTGTAATTCATGTCTGTAATTCATTCTCCATCTCTAATTATTGCAATACATACGCATAATTTTTTTATACAGCTGTATATATAGAGTAAATAATGCACAAATCTATACATAAATCTTCTGTTGCACATTCTTTATTGTTAAGTCTTACTTATTTAAATGTTTCTGTTCTCATGTCAGATATGTATCTATGTATGTATGCATGCATGTACCAAGAGCTCCTTAAAAAACAAATTCCTTGTGTGTTTGCGCACACTTGGTGAAAAAAGTTAATTCTGATTCTGTTTCTGATATTGTTATTTAATTATTAATATCAGTTGATATTCAATATTTAACTGTGTAATGTGCATGCTCATTTTTACATGTAGATCACCTTTTCTTCCATCTAACACTGACACTTATATTCTACCACTAAATCTCACGCATTCATACAAAACAGTATGAAAACTAGGGATACACAATATAATGGTACCATATTGGTTACTGGCCAATACAAAAAAAAATTATGTATCACTATCAGTCAATATTTATTTAATTGTTCATGCTCATTTCCCCTATTTTTACATTTAGATTATTTTTCCATCATCTACTGCTCTTTAAAGGTAATCTTTAAAACACTAATTATTTATTAACGCTGTTAAATGTAATTTGTATTAAATCTGCATTGAATATTTACATACATATCCATTTTTCATACTATACATTATAATGTTGTGATCACTTGCATAATTTAAGATGATTTATTTTAGTTTTTTGTTTTATTTTTTATTTATTTACACAAAAGAGAATTCTAATATGAGCCATTCATCAGTTATCTACAACATGAAAATAATTCTGTATCAGCCAAAATTTTAGTATCCAAGCATCCCTTAATAAATACAGCAAATATAGCATTAACATTAAATACTGAATTCCAAAGCCACATTATTGAAACACTTATTGCCTCTTAGACAGTTATTTTGGTTCATAATCAAATTTTGAAAAAGATTAAGGTAATTCACGATTTTTATACTTTTTTTCCCTTATTAAGATTGAAAAATCTGATTAGATGTGGTTAAAGAGATCCCTGAGAGGAGAGCGCTGTTTAAAACAGATAAGGCCCCTTTCTGCTGCACTCACTCACCCTCATCCAACGTTTCCTGCTGCCACATAGAGTCTTTATCTCAACCCATCTCCCAGCTCGGAGACACCGCAAACCCTCTCACTCTCACGGTTTAACCAGCCACTGTTGAGGAGGCACACCTGCTCTACCCGCTCTCTTTCCATCTGCCTCATCAGTTTATGACAGAGTGTGAAGTTACAGCTGATCCTAGGAGTTGTTAAAGCCTTTCTAAACCATTAACAACTGACACAAATATTCACTTTTGAATTAAAATCATTATATGTTTGGTGATATTAAAACTAATGGGTTGGAAAGTAGTTGCTGGTGCTTGGCCAGCTGTTAAATAACATGTACTCTTGGCTATTGATCAGCACTTTCTTGGTGTCTGTTTCATAGACTCTCCATCCACTTATTGATTCATGCAAATTGATTTCATATGGATTTTGTGATGTAATCTATTAGCTGCTCATGCGTCTGCTAAAGGCTTTTAAATGATCAGCCAAATTGAGCTGTAGGCCAAATGAGGCCAAGAATAATGACCACCTGATAAACTGCAAAGAGACTGGAAATGAAACAAAGCAAGCCGACAGAGAAAAATGAAATGGAAGTACTATGAAATTACTGAGAAAGGAAACAGGGAAGGCCTCTTGTTGAGTCAAGATGATTATATGAATTTATATTACTTAACATTGAAACTTGTTTTCAGAGAATGTATTTTTAACTAACTTACCACATTTGCATTTTCTTCTTTAATTTTAAGCATAAATCCAACAAAATGATCTTGTCTTGTGTTAAATAAATACATATTTTTGTCCTATCCAATTCTCAAATATGTTGTTTTAATAGTGAAATATTTTTACAGAAAAAAAAAATTGTGATCAAGAAAATTATTTTTGCACTGCAAAGTCTTAAATTCTTTGTTTTAGGATGACTGAGGTCAATGATCCTTAATGATTATTTACTTACTGTTTCACAATTACGCATAAAGTTATGTAAAATTAACAACAAGGAAGCAGCAACTGCTCTCACATTATTACACAGCCAGAGGCAGAATGACTTTTTACTCTGACTTTCTGCAAATTTAACTTTTCTAATATTTATTCTTTAAGCTCGATGTTTTCATTGTGGTAATCAGTTTCAAATCACACACCAGATCCTTTGGCCAAAAAGCTTTTTGATTACAGAAGGCAACTGTGCATTGCTAAACATTTACTCACCCTTCAACAGCCCAAGGGGTTGCATTACATGTTTGAGAGATTGAGAACCTAATGCAATCATGAAACAATTAGTCAAAAGCACTGTCTATGTCAATGTGAACGCTGTCTGAATTATGCAGATGGTGCAGTCTGTATCTCTCCTGTGAGGTGCTATGAACTTGAATTAAACTCAAGGGTATTCCCTGCTCTCCAAACTGGCTGGCCAGAGGAACAAAACAAATCAGGGTGACGTCTTCTACACATGCTGATGTTTATCATGCTACATTCACCGGCGGTAATGTGGACCACTGGTGTTGGGATGGAGGGGGAAGGGAACCTTAGCTTGTCCTGCAAGATCAGCACAACTTTGATTTCATTGATTGAGTCGACTGCAGAGGACATCTGAACAGTAACATTACACAAAGAAAGCAATGGAGCTCACACTTTCTGCTATATGTCTGTGTAAATATTATGCTCTCCTTAAAAATGATATATATTTAAAATTAAATAACCTCAATAAAAATAACAATTTTACAGTTGGATATACAGATAGATTTTTTTAGATGGATATTTACTACCAGCAGTTACAAAAGGGTCTGCTTTTTCATCATAGTGTCTGTCTTCACACTTACGCACAGACACAGTCCCTTTTTACAGAGGTTTTCACTGGCTGACCATAAATATGAAGTGCTATGAGTGCATGTCATCTTTAAGAAGTTCCATGCCGATAGATTTTAAATGCTGTCTCACTGTATTGTACAACCGGCCTTTTGGTTTGGACAAGACAGATGAGCTGCTGATGGATAAACAGATAAAATGGCTTGTCATTTTAAGCCAGATTCACCTCTCACTTAGCTCCTATGGGAAGGTGGGTTTCTTCACCTTTCCACCAGAGCAAGGAAGAATTTAAGAGGAGAAACACTCTGTATGACTGGTGACGGAGCACTTGTCAGTTTCTCAGGGTGTTTCTTCAACTACGGCACTTTTGGCTTTTAGTT